>VYXF01002647.1:14049-101467 GCA_013397295.1 Polioptila caerulea | reverse complement strand
AATGAACTGTTCCACTCGTTGGCCTCCTTAACACTGGCAACATGCAGATGAAACTCCTATGTTAATAAACGGTGGTGTGTAATTCATCTGGGGGTTTCAGCTTAATTGTATGTTAGGCCCTTTACTCAGGGTAATGCTTAGATTGCAGAGGTCTAATTAAATGGCTGGGGTGGCTTGCCAGTCTCAATATTGGAAAAGCTTTTTCTGATTCCAGCCTTAAAAATTCAGGCCTTTTTTCATTGTATGTGGTATTCATTAACAACAGCTGCATTACGTTGAAAGCACTCATTTTGTTACAGCACAGATTTTATTTGGATGCTTCCTATGTATGAATATCATCAGACATGCGTACTCCATATCCTGAAAGCCAGTCACACCCAACCTTTCCTTGAGTGTTTTGGGTGGAAATAAAATCCAAGGTAGTTCTGTGCCTCCTTAATGCTGTTCAGCATCTCTATAGAGTCACTCACATTGGAGGGACCACTGCAGATCATCTAGTCCCTGTTCAGGCAGTGTTAGGTATAGTAAATTACCCAGGCCCATGTCCATCTTGAAATAATTTTGTAAAATAAAAACTGAAAAATTCTGTCCTTACACAAATGTTGGTCATGGGGTTTGTTTTGTTTTTGTGGGGTTGTTTTGTTTTATCCTTTTGGTGGTTTCTTTTTTTCATAAACAAAGTAATGGTAAATTTGGGGGCAGAAAATTGTAAAACACATATTTGTTCTCTCTTTAATTATTTTAGGTATTTGATCATTGCTGTAATTCAAGTAATTGTCAATGGAGTAAAGATAGGTTAAGAGCAACGTTAGGATACTCTTCCTAGCTCATTTACCAGTTGTAAGTTATGCTTATTTTTCAGTCTTGGGTGTTTTTCTTTGGGAATTAGTATTTTACAGGCAGAAGAGGACTTTTTTGGGTATTTCTCTTCTTATTTAAGCGGAAAGACAGAGTTTTCTCTCTTGGCTTATAATTTCAGCTCATACATTTGCCTCATTGCTAATTTGCTCCTGTAGTTAGTAAAGAAGTTCATCCATTATGCTCATTATTCCTATAGTTTTCAGACCTAAAAGGAGACTTCTGGAATGGTATATATTGTTTTATCAAGGGATATCAGTGATTGAGTTAATTTTCACATCAAAGTCTCATCACAAAATGCACTGTTTTTCTTGTGATGCAGAGTGAGGTCTGTAAGCTCTCTTCTGTGAATTGTTTTATAGTAGTTTAACATGATCAGATGTTTCTGATAGTTTGTTTAAGCCTTACTTTCATCTGTAGAACCCATTCTTATCTTAAAAAGGCATAAGATCTCTCAGGTATTTGTCTTACGTGTGTGTGGGGAAAGAAAGTTTGTAATTACCAAAAATAATGTATACATATTATTTGGTATTAAAGAGTAAAATTACTGTTGATGCTGATGGTCAAAACTGAGTTATTAGTAAGATGTTAGTGTCTTACATTGTGTGGAAAATGTATAAACCTGGATTTGGAAGAAGCTGCCTTGAAAACAGTTTAAAGCTGCTTTATATAGTTATAAACCTCTTGTAATTATTAAGGAGAATGTTTATCAAAAAGCACTTTCATTTTTAAGTTTCTTCAAATGCTAAGTAAGAGAGCATTATAGCCTTAATTCTAACACCTGCTTGTTGAAAGCAGTTGAATTAGCTTCTTAGTACAGATGAAGAAAATGATGCTTGGGTGAAGGTTCTGAGAGTCCAAACATGGCTTTATTTTCCTGATATAAAAGGCTGGTGTTTAAATGTGTCTGGATATTGGCCAGTGGCACGTAGGGAAAGTCTGTGTCGCTGAAGTTCTTCTACACCTTCTGAGGAATACGATGAGCACATAACACAAACAAGTTGGTCTCTGTGCTTCGTTGATCCTTGTTTGTGGAGCAGGATGTTAGCTTACAGTACCAGCTCAGGTGCAGGTGCCAGGCTATGTGACTGTGCATGAAAATAGCTATCTCTGTTGACCATTGATCAAAGCAGATGATTATGGCAGAATCAGCAGCTGGTAGGGATATCTTCAAACAGGCTTAGCATAAATTGATAGTGTTTGCCTGACTGTTCTTAGTTTGCTAGAAAGTTTGTGTAAATTATTCTATAGAGTTACCCAAATGGATTGTTATTTCAGGGAATAAGTTTATGTGTGGTGTGAAAAACAGAAAAGCTGAGATAGAAATGGACTCGTCTTTAGGCTTTGATGCCTGCTACTTGTGTCAGCATTTGTGTGTGAGTTTGTGCATCTCTGATTTTGCACAATAAAAAATAGTGGTATGGTTTGTAAGGCATTAACTACTTTATGTATTCAAATGTTTGCAGCAACTCCATGTTGGGATTTTCCAGGGCTTGGCAGATACCGAGTACAGAGCTGTAACTGCTTGGATTGGTTGGAGGCTTGATCTTCTATCATATGGCCCTCTCTTTTGTTCATTTTTGTTTTCTAAGATTTTGGAAATGCCTGGAAAGCGACAGCTGCAGTTGTGCTCTGAAGCAAGACCTGTTTTGTGTGTGCTTCATGTTTGGCGTACGCCTTCATGACAAGATGCAGGACTATCTTAGGCAACTGTGTTCTGCGCCTGCTTTTCTCAGTCGTGTAAGCCGTGACAGTGTCCCGTGTCACACAGTCCTTCGCTGGCTGGTGTAGCAGGAGTGCAGTGAAATCAGGCGTCTGCTTGGAAAGGGAGTAGGTAATTCAGTGCATTCCTGATAGTGTGCTTCTAGCTCCTGACACTATATTATGAAGTCATCTCTAATAACCATGCATCTTCTGTTCTTCAAGGTGGGTTTGTTTGTGGGTTTTTTTTTAAGTTTGTAAACCTTTCACTTGCTTCCACCTAGCAGTGCCTCTATGGACGTTTCAGCAAGTTGAGAGAGTTTTCTAATTTTCTCATCTGGATTATTGCTATTAGAGCGGAGTTGGACTGGAGTAGTTAGCTATTAGCATTTTAAATAACAGCTTCTTGGAATAATGAAATACCAGTATCAGGTATTATAATTGATCTCTCTGGTTTTTAATGTGGTCTTTACAAGTTTAGCTAGACTCCTTTGTGTAACAGTTCTCCTCTTCCCCTTCCTGGTTCACTATTTGAAACAAGTATTCTGGGTTGTTCAGCTGTCTCTGGGGTTTTTTTACTCAACTTTCACTGGACAGAATTATATTTCCAAGTTCTTTCTATCTCTTTATTTCCTTTTAACTGTAAAACCTGAGACTGTGAGTTACAGTGTATTGCCTATCAAAAAGAAACTTTTTTTTTTTCTCTAGCTATTTTTTAGGAAGCCTAATCTTGTCTACTTTGCAGCCGTGTTTTATGTTGCCTGGGAACTTTTTTTCTCATATTTGCTCTCAGAGACCTGTGTTTCTAATTCAGGCTGATGCTTTTTGTATTGAGTGGAAAACAATGCTATACAAATATAATTCCCCAAAGGATCATATCTCTCCTGTTTTCCATTCTTTATTTCTTTTATGCAACTCTGTTATGTGCTGATGATCAAGATTGACTCTATTAATGTTGGCCACCATCTGCTGTTATTGTTTATTCTTTTACAAACATCTGTCTTCTAAAATATTAAAACATATAACCAAATAATCAGCTTTCCCTGTAATTGTAATTTTTTTATTACTTACAAAATTTACTTACAAAGTATATTTAATAAGAAAGATGCATTGAATTTAAGGTCTGTCTTTAAAATACTAGTAATTTTTCACATATCTGTGTGGAAGAAGTATAACATGAAACTCTGTTTATGAAATGATCACCAGGACTTTTTAACACCATTACAACTTCTAATTATTTTTTTCATACCTGAAGTTTAGCTAGTGAACATCCTTTTCTAAAGGTGAAATGCATTAATTGCACAGAAATGAAAACCAGATACTCATATTATGGGCGTAATATAGCAAAAATATTACAGAAGACAATGTTGAATAGGAGATGTATTTCAAAAAAAGATGTCAAAAATAATGTATCTTTTCTGTGATGGCAGTATCTTGATATACCTGTAAGATAGTGAAGAACTTATTGTACCAAATCTGAAGAATATTTCTCAGAACAGAGTATTTATGAAGCAGTAGTGAAAGATGTACTGTTTGCATACACAAAGCTCAAATACATGCAGAGAATTTTCAAGGTGCACAGCAAGGGTTCTGCCTCAGAAGGAAGGTAGCATGTTTCCTGTATTATATCAACACTGTGGTTAAAATTTGTTCTCTTAATCTGTTAGGAAAAATGAAAAGAAATGCAGAATGAATGACAAATGCTAGACTGAATTAGTTAATATGATTGTATACAGTTTGGGAGTTAAGTTTTTTATACTCTATCTCAATCTGAAATCAATTTGTCACAAAAAATGTTGGAAAGAATTCTTTGTAGGAAAGAATCCTTCCTTTGTTTACCTAGGCTTGCCTTGCAAATTTGCATAGCATTGCAGCTCCTATTAATTATGCTTAGGATTTTGATAGGCCGTATTTTAGTACCTGCAGTAGTAATCACATTGGAGGGAGAATAATACTATTATTTGCTTACATTTTTTGGGAAGACCTGATTGAAGAAAAGACACCATGAAGTTACATTTATTTGAATGCAGTTAGAATCAAATGGTAAATAAAATCATTATTTACAGCCTGTTCAGTTAAACTCCCCAAATTAACACCTGTTTATGAAAGGACATCACAGTCTATACAAAGAAGAGGATGGGATTGACATACTTGGTAGTTGCATAGCTATCTTTTTCCTCCTCACCAATCCCTAGTCATTGCAACTTTTTTCTTCTGTGAGTGCACACATATTTCTTTGTGTATCATCTCAGTGGTTTAGTCTGTTGGACCAGTTAGGGACAGTCTGTGTGTAGACGGTAAATTTCAAACAAAGGATCAGTATGTGTGTTCAACATTATTGAACTAGCATTACTGATTCAAAGCAAATGTAGGGATACCTAGACTTTAAACAAATGTAACAGTATATATACATATAAATAATTTTGTCCTGTTCAGTTACATGTTTTGAGAATGGTCCTGTTAAAAAAATGGTGAAAAAGATCATTACCTTTTACCTCTGATATTACATTCTATTGTAATTTTTATCCACCTCTTTTGCTGAAGTGCATCCTTCCTTTACCATTTTTTGCTTGCATTTTTTTTTTCACTTGGCTTTGTTTCAGGTTTGTTTTAATGTGATTCCTGTGTTTGTTTGATTGCTACATAGGTTGTATTCATGATCATTCAGTGCCCTGGTCTTTGACTTTTTCCTTGGTAATAAAATGGCTGGATGTTTAAGTGTCCACTGTCTATTTCAGCATCCAAATAAATGGTTCATTCCTGTCCTTTCTTCTTGAATAAAACTCATAATTCCCCGAGGTTGTTGAGGTCCAATATTTGATAAGCCAATCTGTGCCTGAAGGAGGAGTAGATACTTATCTCATTTATTCATGTATTTGAATGTCATAAAATTAGCAGTGCTGTTCATGACAATGCCTCTGTTAATCCCATATCAAGTTAATCTTTATGTAACATGACTTTGAGCCCAAATGAAACATTAGATTATATTTCTAGCTCCTAATGAGATGACTATCACATCTATATATTTTCATATAGTCTGTTCAGTTGTTCTAAATTCTGGAGAATTCTTACAGGTTTTTTTTGGTTTTTTTTAAGTTTCTCCCACTGTAAATGCTATGTGTTTTCAAAATACATCCTTTTCCTAACAAATTTCTTGCTTATAAAGCAGTTTAAATAAACAAGATTAAAAGTGCACAACTGTTTTGCAGCTCTATTAATATTTGCTTTAAAAAGAAATGCTGAAGATACATTATGTTAGCACTGGTTATACTTCTGTAGATTTTGGGCTGATGTAAGCCTGAAGTTGGGAAAAGTATATGTTGTTCATATTTTATAATTACTTGGAATTTTAGAGAGTGAGTTTTATTGCATATGTGCTCAGCTGATTTACTGGATACAGGGCTAACACTACCTGCACACAAGAGGGCATGCTAAGTCCTCTGGAATATAATTACAGAAAAGCTCTTCCGTTAGGGTAAATTAATATCTATAGAGAAAATAATGAAAGCACATTTTGAAGGTAGTACTGTTTTTAATGTTCACATATGCTTTTTTTTGAATATTTTATGTATGTGCTAGAAAACTAATCTTATGTTTAAGTCCTTTTAGTTTAATTTAGTAAATACTGTGAAATTCTGTGGCTGAAGATTGTTATTGTTGTTTTAAGTGGCTTAAAGAGAAAAAGTGTTCTGGGCTTCTGTTGAAAGTGCAGAGAACACTGTTTCCTGGAAGTATATTTTGGTATTCTTATAATTAAAATTGTATATTTCTGTTCTTAGTCTTTATTTTCTCATTCTCTTTTCATTTAGTGTTTCAGAAAAAAAAAAAAGGGCAGCTTTATGGAATACAGAAACCAATGAATTTTTACAGTTTTAGAAAATTAGCTCAGTGTAATGCCTTGGAATGCATGGAGGATAGTTGTATTTGCAAGGCAGCTGAATTTTTTTTGCCTGTCTTTTCTCCATGCCCCTTGGGGGAGAGGCTGCCTACATCTGCTATATGCACCCAGTCAGGACCTGGGGTATAGCAGGTAATCTTCCCTAATTGCCTCATCCCAAAGTTGGCCTTTCCTCCCTACAACTGTGTGCATAGGATAGTACTCACATTATATAAAAGGTGTCAGTATTATATTATAAATATTTACAAATTAAAAATGTGTTTGTGCAAAACAGAGTTTGAATGTTAGTCCGTTGTTGGCTTTTTCCCCACCAAGTCACTTTACTTCTTTTGTCTATCACCAGGAATTACTTGACCTGCTAGCAGTCATGAGGTTTTGGTAGCAAGACAAAAAATCCAGGTAATGTCAAGTTCAGTTCACAGCATTACATACAGACATAATAGATGCATTGCTCATGTTGCCTGAATTTACTGAGCTTTTTCAGTGAAAGAGAGCCTTCTGATGTGAGCTTGTTGCCCTGGTATGTTTGCACAGGTACTGAAAGGTTGTTAAAAATTAAAAGGAAGCTTTTTCTCAGCTTGTCTTCAAAAGCAGCCTTGAAGGAGCTGTTTCTGGCAGCTCGGAAGCCCCCGAGGTAGGGAGATACTTGCTATTTTTTAGTGCTTTGTGTGAAACTAGTTTAGGGAACTGTATGGACAGTTTCTTGTCCTGAGTCTTTCACTTAATGATAGTAGTTTGATAGCATGCCCTGGATTCCTACAAAAAAAGATGTAGCATGTCTTCGGGGAGTCTGAGTTCCCCTCTCTGCTGACTTTGAGAATTATATAAAAATTGGCTTTGGACAGTGAAGTCTATGATGAGGTGTATATCTGTGAAATAATGTCTCAATGGAGTATCTGTTCTCTTAAGGCACTTAGAAGGCCTGTCTGCCTATCACAGTGAGTGTCACTGAAATGCCAGGGAGAGGTCTGTCTGTATTTCATCCTCTGATACCTATTCTTCGTCTAGAAAGCAAATAGAAAGGACTTAAGTGGGCTAAAAGTGCATGACTTTGGCTCAATGGTCACAGCAAAACAGAATGCATGTCAGTTTTAACTTTGTGATGAACTTCTGCCTATTGTGGCAATAAATGTTGGTGCATTTTAATATTGTTGTGCCTTTAGAGGTATTTGTGTACTTTCCAGTGAAAAGACTTTTTGTTCTCTGTAAGACGCTATTCTGAGTGTTGTGAGTTTCCAGCTACAGAAATGTAATTATATACCTTAAGTATTTAATTATGGATTTAAAAAATCTTCAGGAGCAATCTCAAAGGAATACTTAGAATGCATTCCTTGTGAATTGGCTCATTTTCTTGTAAGTGCTGATATGACAGTTATTGTAATGTGGAAAATGCATTAATCTGTGGACAAGAATTGTATATAGGAATTTATTCCTCAAAAAATTTGAGACATACGAGGTAACTTAGACTTGTTCTTGTTATTTAAAATCCCAGTAGAAATATCTTTTGATACATTTGGTTGTTTCTATCGGTTTATGAAAACTGTCTAGAAATACTTTCATTTGAGTTCTTATCTGAAAAATACAGCCACTAGTCCTTAACAGCAAATCTTGAAGCAAGCAGATGCTGTTCTAGCCTGATGCCAGTGTGTGGAGATACAATCATCCTTTAGCTGTACTATTGTAATAAAGGCAGCTGGACTTTAAATAGATTTAGAATCAGTGCATTTCAGAAATGGTTGTGAGATTATTTTCTTTTTTTTTTTTTCTTTTTAGAGTGCAAGAAGTGGAAAACAATTTCAGTATTCTAATCTTACTCAAAATTATTTTTGTCACTGGGAGGCTGAATATTCTTCTTCTGGAGTCATCATACATCAGAATTGTCTAAGGCTTTGTAAAACTGTTGCCCAGTAGATGAACATGGAGACACAGCTAGACCCCATGAAGGATGACTTGCCCTTAATGGCAAACACTAGCTACATACTTGTAAAGCACTATGTATTGGACTTGGATGTGGATTTTAAAAGTAAAGTTATTGAAGGCAGCATAGTTTTGTTCTTTGAGACTGGGAACCAGTACAGGAAAACCAGCAGTGCTGGCAAAGAATGCTGCCAATCACCGTTTGATGAAACCTGTAAAATGAGGGCATGTGAACCCTGCCACATTCCTATGATAAATGTGAGTGCCTGTTCATCTAAAATGGAATATAGTGATTTTGCTGTCAGTGGTAAAGAAGAGGAAGCTACTTTGGAGGAAAATAGTAGCCATAGCAACAATGAACAGGCTTCTGGGATTTCTAGTTCAAAGGACTGCTGTGACATAGAGAATCATGGAAACAAGGATTTTCAGCTGATATTGGATTGCTGTGATTTATCTGTGCTAAAGGTTGAAGAGGTAGATGTTGCTGCTGTGTCAGGCATTGAAAAATTTACAAGGTCTGCCAAGCTAACTGGTGTTTCAAAGGAGCTGGAAAATCTCAGGAATCGGATTGTACACGAACTTGTGACTTTACCTGCAGATCGCTGGAAGGAACAGCTATGCTATTTTACTCACTGTAGCCAGGCACCTGGCTGTGGGGAGCTTCTGTTTAGTACTGGTGCCTGGAGCTTGGAGATAAGGAAATCAGGAATTCAGACTCCAGCAGACTTTCCTCATGCAATAAGAATATGGTACAAAACCAAACCAGAGGGAAAATCTGTTACATGGACTACTGACCAGAGTGGCAGGTACGTAACTGTTTGCTGAAAACTTTGTATGCAATAAATTTAAACAGGTGTAAGAATGGAGAATCATATAATTGTTGAACAGCTGTGAAGATGATGAGTACACTCTCCCACAGTTTTAATTTAATCCTTGGTTTGAATCATTTTGCTGTCCTGTAGAAGAATAGACGACCTCTTTGCTCATGAAGCCCCAATGCACTTGAAGATCTCAGGCCTGTCTTAGTGATTGTGTTTGCTCTTTCTGAGGTGGAGTAAATAACTTGTGTGTATTTCAAAAAGGGTGTGCAGGGAATGGAGAATTATCATTTAAGGAAAGAAAAGGTGTGAATGACAGGTTACTTTCTGCTTCTTTTCCTTCCTGGCTTACACAGCATAAAGTTCAATATATGTAACATTTAATAGAAATACTTCACAGTTAGTCCTTTATCAATATTGTAATCAGCTTAGAAATTTCCTGTTTAGTCTCTCATAATCAACTTTCAAAATCTCCTTCATCTATAATGTTAAGAACATTTGATAATAGCAAATGAACTGCAAACTGAAAGAATTGACATTATATCTAATGGTAGTGAAAAGGACATTATATTGTACAGAAATCTTGTAGAAGGGAAATTACAATCCCATCTTGACTTCTATGACTGTAATTGTTTTATTGGCAGTGTTGAGGGCTGGGGATTTTAATATTGTTTCTTTATGATGTCTGAACAGCAAGAACAAAGTTGGAAGATAGGGAACAAATTTGACCTAATCGAATACTTACTATTCCTTCCCCATCAAGAGATATATATTTCACTTTTATTTCATTGATATTCATATAAATTAAGTATTTTCACTAGTATCTGTGTTGGTAAGGAAAATGAGGCCTTTTGATTGTATTTGTGGTGGTTAGGGAATTTTGCTACTAATCTGTAAGCACCATCAGCTCCAGAAATGTCTCAGTCATGTTCATTATCTCTTTCCCTTCCTTTCCTCACTCCCTGAGGAGTTATTTTTGGAATGAGTTTAGGAAATTTAACTCAGTATAGTACCCTTATGTCTGAAAATTCTGAATTTTGCGTGCTTGCAAAGGTAGAGCAATTGCCTATGATCATGTGTCTATGTCTATGTGCCCTACTAACTAATGTCAGCAACACTCAGCTAGTATAGAACTCCTCCTCTGTGTGTTTGGAGCATTTGAATGTTTCTTTTAAGCATAAATCATGAACAGTTTTGACTCTTTATAACCCTTTCACTGCAAATCATTGTTTTTACTTTAGTGACATTTCATGGCAGTTATACACAAATGGATGGGAATTCATGGATCAATAATGGAGCAGGAAAAGCAGGCTTGACATGGATCCAGCAGTTTGGTGGTATAAAATAGTATAAACTGGTTTTTTTTTCATGCCTGTGTAGGCCTGAATGCCTGTCAGAAAATAAGTTTTCATAACACAGTCATTAGAATCTTTCTTGGTATCTTTTTAAAAGTGATGAGCCCATAAACATAGTGGTAAATCTCATATTGCCATAGGAGGATTTTTCAAATTGTTCCAAATTGCCTATCTGGTGCTTTTTTTTTTCCTTTGCCAAAGGACTCTATATTGTGGTTCCAACCCTGAAGAAAAGTAAATAACAAAGTACACACATTACGTAACCACTTCCAATGTTTCCTGTAATTTAACACTAGTACAATGTTTTGAAATTTAGCCTATGCATAATTTTATCAAGACTACCCTTTTATTTGTTTTAAAGAATGATGTATTATAATCTAAAAAAAAAACCAGCTGAAACAAAGCTTTGTGGGATGAGTTTAGGCAAGATCAGATATGTGTATACAAACATGTTATCACAGCAGGACAGACTCCTGTTTTTAGCAGAGGAACTGAACACATGTAATTTCAGCATTTCCCTGTCTGAGCTTTTGTGGCCACAGAGCTGACTTGTGCTAGTGGAAAGAGGGAAGGAGGGGAAGTATAAAGGAGTGACCAGGAAGCCTACCAAGGGGACACTTTTGACCTCTCTAATCTTGGGTGCTAGTTCCTTCCATCACTCGTATGGTGACACAGGTGTTTGTACAGCTGGGTCATAAGGCATATTAGGGAGCTAATCTAATTGAGAGTAAGTGTGGGGGAAAGAGAATAGAAGGGAAGAGAATAAGGTGTTTTTGGAAAATACTACTGAAATTAGTTTGGAATATTGAGTTATTTACTACAAATAAGAAAACGTGTCATGAAAATAGATGTTTGTTTGAGTTAGCATTGTCTGTGCTCTTGGAAGCTGAAAATGCAGGAAGGGAATAAGGAATTTGGTTTTCTTCATAGGCAAGGTTTGGTAGAATAAGATAGTCCACAATCCTGGTAAGGTCATAGACCAAATCCTAAGAGGGTATCCTCAGCTGTGGGGGATCTCTACTGTTGTTTTGTTTAATTTTTTTCCCTGTAATGGGAACATGGGAATATAAATATTTGAGCAATTAATAAAGCATTTTGAAGTTTGTTGGATTATTCATTTTATATGCAGTGACTTCTAAAGATTGACAAATGATATGAGTAGAATTGAAAAGACAAACAAACAAACAAAAACAACAAAAAAAACCCAACCAGAAACCCCAAAAAACAAGCACAAACAAACAAAAAACTCAGAAACCAAACCAAAACCAACCAAAAAAAAAAAAAAGAACGCAAACCCTGAGAACAAAATAAATGGATTTGGTATTNAGAACACAAACCAAAACCAAAAAAAAAAAAAAAAAAGTACGCAAACCCTGAGTACAAAATAAATGGATTTGGTATTTCTGAAATGTGGAAGACAGCAAAGAAATATTTATTTAAAAAATTTAAATTCTCTCCTCTGAGTTAGTTGTCCTAACTAAAATGAAGAAAATGAGAAACATGGGTATTGTTAATTGGTTTTTTTTTTCAACAGTAAAATGTAAACAAGAATACCTGCTCTGGTGGAATCTGGTGACAGTCACTGGCATCTTGCAGTTACATAAATTGATAAGGCAGAGTAAAAGAGTTTCTATGATTTAGATGCCAGCATATCCTGCTGCTTCAACAATGTAATTTAGAGTAAGGAACAGCTGCAAACAGCAGTGCTTTTACAGGGATTGGCCTTGTAGTTGAAGTAGGGTTCTCCTTACATCCTTAAATGGAGACAGCATTTGCAGAAATAGGGAATGTAATTTTTCAAATACAGGAAAGGGATAGAGTTTCTGAGCTGGGCATTTTCCTTGATAAAGCCTCAGACATTAGACAAAGCAGGGTGACATGGGTGAGCCTTAGAGTATGTTTCAGGTGTTTGATGGCAGGTAACTCAAGGCCTGGAGATTCCTGTTCAGAGAGCAGATTATCAGCTGAACATTTATTAGTAGCTTGAAGATAGTGTGAATTCATTATTACAGTGGATAGGCTTACGTGGGAGAGGGAGATCTGCCAAGAGCTGTTTTGAACTGATTTTGTTGTGTTGTAAAGATACATGGACTACTGATGAGTTACAATTCCATGAATCAAATTTTCATCAGGGAGATTACTGAACAACAGACAGTCCCTAGTCTCCTCTTGGGGCAAAACCAAACATTACCACAACTAGTACTTGATTTCCCCAGTAGTCTGGCTGGCTGTTCACTTGGAAACATTTACCCGTATTTTTCATGGTCTTCCTTTTAGTTAGGACAACTGATTCAGAGGAGATAATTCAAGTTTTTTGCAAATATTTGCTTGTTGCCATCCATATTTCCAGGAATATCAAATCCATTCATTTTGTCCTAAGGGGTTGCCTGTTTTTTGTTTATTTTATTTACTTGTTATGAAGTTGTCCAGAGGAGTGTCCAGAAATGTCACTCCTGTGCTTTGTAAATATTTTGTGGATTTGTCTTCCAGTGTAACAAGTAATTAGATAAATAGTCTGAATTCTCTGCTTATCTTTCTTTTGCTGCATGAAAACTCCTAAACTCTTGAAATCTATCTTGGCAAAGATTATGGTTGGCATAAATATTACATAAGATGATTTGAGTATTATGAGACCATTAAAAGTTACAGACTAGGGGTGGAGAGGATAGGTAGCAGAAAGAGGAAAGGAACTGTGAAGTTTCTTGCTAGGAGGGGTAGAGATAAATGATTTTTAAAAGGGCAAATATGGATATCAATTGACAAAAGCAGTCTAAACCTAATTATTTGTCTTTGCTATTCTGTCATGTGCTTAGGTTAGCAGGTTATTTTTCTGGATCAAATGAAGAAACTGATCGACATCAGGATAAAATTTTATTTCTGGTCCCCTTAGGTGCTGGAATTGGGCTACCTGACCATTTGTCAGCTGCAGTGGATATCCTAAAGTAACATTTCACTGCTATCAGTGGTCTAAAATAAAATTACCACTGTAAAAAAAGTATAACAAATATCTAATTAAAGGCTGATATAATGGTTCTTCTGATAGTTTCCTTTAAAAATTTAGAACTTTTCTGTTCTATTACTATTTTTAGCAGAGTGACATAATTGCATGAAATAATGAAGTTAATAGTATACCTAGACAAAAATTGTATTAAAATGGGTGAGGAGTTGAAAAACGTCCTAGTTCTGAAGAACAGATTATGTACTTGACCAATCTTTCTCCACTTATCTGACTCACTTTCTACTTGGACTTTTATCGTAGAGGCTTGTGACCTTCCTTTGTGTGTATTTTAGCATTAAAATATCTTAGGGGAAAAAAAGGCTGTGGGACTAGCAGGCTTAGAACTAAGCCTGTAGGAGCAGCTTGAGTGCTAGCATTAAGCATTAAGCATTAAGCATTATCTGTTCACTAAGTTTCATTTTCCCCATCTGCGAAATTTTATTGACATTATCTGTAAAATACCTTATGATCTGCAGGTAAAAGTGCTCTCTGAGAGCAGGTGACATTAATGTTCTAGGTAGCATCTATTCTCTGTAATGTTTATATTGTATTTGACACAGCATTGTAACATTTAGTTTAGCATTGTTCTACCATCCAGTTTTCTCTGTCATTGTGGCATTTCCTTCTACAGAATATAAAGATGCCCTGTACTGCGCTTAAGAGTGGGTTGTACCAATGGCACCTGGCAAATCATTGGGAAAACGTGTGTAGCAGTAATCACTAATCTCACCTTTTCTCTACTAGGATCTCTTTATAAACCTGTGTATTTTTAAAAAGTTTTCATGAATGAGAAGTCATGTTTTCATGCTTACCCAGCACATACGTGTTTTAGGGTCAATAATAATACCAGTAGCTCCTGGTTACAGATTCAGTTTAAGGAGTTTAATTCCAACTAGGTTAATTAAAAATCCGTACAGATTAGTGGTCTATCACTTTTAGTTGTACATTGTGTTTTACTGTTTAAAAGATAACCAGCTGTCTTTCTCTCTACTGCAGCTACCTGAACTTTATTCAGTGTATAGGTCCTACTCTGTTCACTCTGGTTCATGATGGGGGAAGTTTCTGCTTGTGTGCATTAACAATAGGCCTACTTAAACTGCAGCTTTCATCCCTGTTTTGCTGGAAGATCAGCTGCCCTGCATTAGTTAAGCCACAGTAATTTAAATGTGCCAAGACAGCTCTGGATCCTGTAGCACAGGTAGCAATGACAAAAATGTCTTTGGAATATATTTCATGTGTGACTGACAGTATTTCCAAGTTCCTTCTCTCTCTATGGTTTAAAGTTGGCTTTAGAGAAGGAATAACTTGAAAGGGAAAGCGATTTGGAGGGGAGTAAATGAAATGCTAAGATCCTAGCCATTGCAAAATCAGTTTTGCCCTAAAAATTTGTGTCTTACTTTCTAAAGTGTTTTGATAATTTTTCAACCCAAGTGATGAAAGATACTGATCAGAGTATTTTTAGCCTCAAGCATTCACAAAATAATGTATTTTGCTCCCATAATATTTAGCTTTAAATACCATAGGTTTTTAAAAGTTCAGTGTAGTGAGGTGATGCTTTCTGGATTTTATTTCTTTTAGTGGAGAAACCTATTTACTGTGTATTTTTTATATAATTTGTAATTGAAAAATTAGCTTTTTTTTCCCTTAAGATAAGTGATGTTATGCGAGTAGCAGGAATTTAGATAAAGCCGCAAAATGCAACAAAATAAGTAAGCCAAGAGACATTAAGTCCATCCACCAGCAATAGCAAGTTAGAAGGAGCTAGTGAAAGCCCTTGTTACCTTCCCAGCTGTAGCTAAGTGGCTAATAAGAAATTCACTGGCATGAAATACTGCAGCTGAAATTGGAAAGGGGTAGTAGACTGAGAGGTTCTACTAGGGAGAGGGTTGGGGTAACTACAAAAAGAGCAGTACTACAAGGAAGATTGCCATGTAAGAAACAAGAAGGAAGATGATAGGATAGAAATTAATTCTTCTTATTATAAGCCCTGTAGTTGAAATTCTCAAAGGCAGATGAGCTAGGGTGTATTACTCTAAGATTAAATGTAAATTGTCAGGATTTATTGAGGCTTGAACTAAGGAAGACTCAAAACTAGATCTGCTGCCGAGTTTGCATGAGCCTCCAAGTTGCTAATCCAGGAGACTGGATTCATGATAGTGGAAGCACTACTGGGATGATAGCAGGGAGCTGTCACAGGCATTGATGAGGCCCTGCAATGGCATTGTCAGAAGATACTCAGATGCCTCTTTGACCTTATGAGATCAGCTGGAAGCTATTGTATGAGGCTAGAAGACTCATGCAAAAGCAGGAGAGGGAAAAGACTGGAGTCAGTCTTTTCTAGTTTGAAGGTATTGTAGTAATCTTGCTTTTCTTGTCTTAAATGACTTAGATTGTACTTTGGTTCATGTCATACAGGTTTGAAACCTGCAGAGCTGAAGTTAAAGAAAGAAACCACCTCAATACAACAACATCTTTGATATTTTGTATAGAACTTTGAACTCAGTCTTTCTTATTGTAATTCCAGCTTCAATTTCTTTTCCTTCCATCTAGGCCATGTGTTTATACAATGGGATCACCAATAAACAACAGAGCCCTCTTCCCATGCCAAGAACCACCTATTGCCTTGTCAACATGGCAAGCCTCAGTCCGAACACCTGCAGGCTTTGTTGTGTTAATGAGTGGTGAAAACTCAGCAGAACCAGTCCAGCTTCAAGAAGGTGAAATATATTTTTTAAGGCAAATTATTTTTGATACTTTTATAATTAGAAATCAAGCTTAGTTAATACATGATTTATGAAAAAATGAAGTTCCTAATCTTAAAAACACTTCCATGTCTCTCTGTAATCCCCATGTCATTCTTTGGAGAAGTTACCTGCTCCAGGCCTCAGGATAACTTCGTAAGTGTTCAAAGTATCTACATTTCTGCATTTCACTGTGTTCCTTACTTTGCCCCCACCCTGTGTGTTTCCAAACCTAGATTTTGTTTTTCATAAATTTGCTTTATTTTAATCGCAGTGTACTGGAGTTTTGTAGATGAAGTACCTTATCAGGCTCTCAGCAACTTCAGACCTTGGTAGATATCTTGTCTTTCAGTTTTAGTTCTCCAGTACAAGTGTAGTTCAGCAAGTGATTAGAAGGAGCCATTTTGTCATATCTCTTGCCTGGAATACATGGAATAACCGAAGAATATCAGGTCAGTGTCCTGAAAATGTGATCTCCGTGGGGGTCTTTTGCATTGATAAAACACACTGTTTTCAACAGTAAGCAAATAAGCATTTCTTCTATGTTGGTTGCACTTTATTATTTAAACTTCATTCTGCACAGAGAGGGAAGTTTTTAAGGCTTGTATAAGTTCTGCATGTAATGAAGTATGTCTTGTTCTCATGAGTTTTCATATAATCTGTCAAACTTGGTCAGTGTTTTCTAGTGTGAGTAGTTCTGCTGAGAACTAGCATGTAAGAAAAAGTTAGAATTAAGCTTTTCTGGGGAAAAAGAAAAGCTTCTTCTGTTCCCCTTTAAATAGGCAGGTTTATTCTTGAAAAAAAAAGAGAAAGTCTCCTTGATTTGAGGATCATCAGTTGGTCAATTTTCATGGAATTGTCTGGTTATGAGGCCTCTTTATAGGCTTGTCTCTGCTGCTGAAATAAGGAAAACTTCCACAATAAGCTGCTCCGCTCCCTTGGCAGATTATACTTCCATGTCTCAGCATCAAGGAAGCAAGGTCACTCTTGATTTCAGACTAGGATAACAGCTTTTTCATCAGTGTTTAACTAGTTTAATGAGAGACCCTAATTGTCTTGCTTACATACAGCTGCAAATGAAAAACCAGCAAGCTGTTTGGAATTGCAGAAATGCACAAAACTGATACAGAGGCAAAAAGGGAAAGGAGTAATATTCTGAGGACTGTTTTCAAATCCAAGTAAACCCAAGATTTAAGAGCTAATCTGAAGCCTTGAGTAAATTCTTAATGAATTTAGGAATACAAATTCAAGCGTTGAATTTATAGGACTTTTAAGAGTTAAAAATGTTGAAATATTCTGTTGTTTTAAGTAACCTGTCCACATAGATCTTGTTGTTTGGCAATTCTGGAAGGTATATGAAATGTATCCAACTAAAAATTTTGTCTTTACACACCAGAAAGCCTTTCAGGGTAGCTTCAATTTAAGTAAGTGTGCCAAGTTGTTTACATACAGTATGCTATTGCTGTGCTGTGTATTTATAAAATCATACATAACTGGCAGAATAATAAAATCTATTTTTTAAGAATGCAATTTATTGGAAAGAATTAGCATTTTGGTAAGCAGTTGTGAATAATTTTATTCTGAGTAGAATTGCAAGTTAGCTGAATAATTTTTTCCTTTAAAAGTCATATTTAAAACCAATGTGCAGGCAGACAGTAAGAGAACAGCAAGCAAAGTTGATTCCTTCAAGTTTTTAGTGATCTGGATTCTACTTCACAGACACACATCTCTACATGTATGAATGCAATAATCCAGTGCATACCTGGATTAGGTGTACTGTTATATGCAGATTCCTCATTTGCCACTTGTATTTGCAGGTTTTGGCAAGAGTCTGTTTCCTCCCATGTGTGCCATTTCTGCATTCTGCCTCCTACAAAACTGTGGTTGATCTTGTCATTTTAAATGGGGGGAGGACATGTTTGTTTGAAAAAAATGATAGAATACTTACACAAATAGAAATGGTAACTAGTTGAGTATGACCAAAAGTGCTTAAAATACCTTGCATTCTTTATGGAGTACTTGGAGAAGAGAAGTTGATCAGAAAAATGCAATTAATAATGCCCTTTGGGAGAAGGCTTGATGGGGAGCACTATGTATGTGTGTAATGTGAGTGATTTAAACATTAGATTTATTTTTCTACACTTGTCAGTTTTACTTTCCTTCAGCACATCACTATAATGCATACTATAATGCATAGGAGCTGCAAATACATTAAGTCACAGACACTTTTCTACTTGTTCAATTCGCATTCAAGAAGTAGATCTTCAGCCATTAAGTGTGAAATAGACTGGTTTGCTTTTTGTGTGGTTACTCTACTACTGTGTAATCCTTGACCTTGTTTTGACATCTGCACTGTAAGTGAGGAGTGTACTAGTACTGAGAAAAAACACAATGCTGGAAGAGCCACTGCTCCTGCGATGTAGTTAGCAGCAGCAGCAGCAGCCTTTGTGTGTGCTTCTCACTTTGCACAAGGCAAAACAAAAGAGTGCAGTACTTGTGTTGATTATCTCCAGCATGTATCAGGGACTACAGCAGGGTAGTTGAGAGCCCATCCCTCTGAACTAGTGCTGAACTAATGCTCTGACATGAATGTGAGTGAGCTCTGTGGGGAGTTCTGGTTTTCAGATGAGATAAAAAAAATCCCTGCGGGTTACAAAGAGTTTCAGAAAGCTGGAGGGTTCTTAATCCTGGTGCTCCAGCCAAAGAGTAGTTTATACATAACTACTTGTTTAGCTGCATGTTTGTATATTTGCACTAGCTCTTACCTTGTATATCTGTTGCTGTGGGGGGCTATCTCTCCTTTACCATAGAAGTAGTTGAACTTTGTGGGTTTTAGTAAATAGTAAACATCAGCTGTATTTTGTGGTGTTTGTGTTGAGTACAAACTATTTGACAGAAAAGATACTGGTAAGTAAAAATGTTCATAATATTCTTGCATCTGGCATTACCAAATACAGCTTTGGCATTTTTTTTTCACTTATAATGAACTCTACAGGACTCAAACAATTTTAATGATTTCAAAGATAGCCGAATGCGTTAAAAATTCTAGGAAGTAATTACATCATTCATCATTATTATTTCAAGTAGGAGAAATAAACAATCTTTAAATTTTTCTTTTGCAGAATTATAAATAGTTTAAAATTTCCTGCTCTTGTTAAGCATTTGCATGGAAAGTTTTTCACTTATAACTCTTAGAAAAGGTGATTGTTGCTGCATGGTTAGTGTAGTTATGACACAATAGATTTGCTTTGCAGAACTGAAAAAAAAAAGATTTTCAGAATTATGGGTAGAAATATAATAAAATGTTTTGAAAATATAATTGCCTAAAATAATAAGGTGTAGGAATCAAGTTGTTTTAAAATTACATTACAAGTAGAAGGACTGAGGTGATCTATTTTTCCCATGGACTTACCTCAGCCCAAGCTCTTGTTTTTCCCAATGTGTTCCTGCTTAGTCTGAAGATGTGTTTATGGTACAAAATGCTGTTTGGTGAGGAAAGCTACATCCCCGTTTCAGCTGCACTGTTTTCTGTTATCCTAGAGATGGAGCTGTCTCCAAGGTTGACACTGAAAAGCGCAGTGCAGCCAGAGGACGGGGAGAGGAGTGAAAAGGAGTTGAGTGAAGCTTGTGATCCCAATCTCTGTGTTGGGATAGATCATAGGATACAGATGAAGGAAAACAAAACAAGTCCCACTGACGTGAAGACACTGTAAGGAAGGAAGTGAAGTTATGGGAGAGGTCAGGCTGGGAGATAATCTTACCAGTAGTGAGAGAAGATACAAGGTCAGTGAGTTAGTTAAGCTGTCTTTGACACAGTGCTTCATGGTTCTCTCCAGAGAGAGTTTCTACCAGCAAAAAGACCTTTTCAGTCACTGATCAGCAAATGCACTATTATCCAACCTGAAGGAATCAATGGTTCTATAGAGAGAACTCACTCGTCATACCCGTGCATGTGATTTCAGTCAACAACTGCAGGAAAAATATATAGGTATTCTACATTGTTCTGGAGTATGAATGAAGAAGATAGCAAAAAGCACTGCAAAATAGACTGAGCCCTAGATAGATATGCAGGGATATTTTATAAACTTGGATCTTGCTCTGGGAGGATCCATAGTTTACATGGTTTTTGAAATCCTTGCAAATTAAAAGGGGCTTTGGTACCTTCACTTTTTTTGCATCAGATCAGCTCTAAATAGCATGTGTTCATTGCTAATTTGTATAAATTTCTGATTGCAGTACATGCTGTTCTTCTCTCTGGACTGCTAATCTGATTGCCATTCCTTTTAGACATTCTGTTCAAGCTATTTGTGGAGTGTGTTTTAGAAAAAAACCCTCTTTCTTGCTCTAGCCTGTCTTACTAAACCTGTTTCTCACTATAACCCTCTCTGATCTCTCTTTGCCAAGCAGAGGCCAACACCCTTTCCTTTCAAACAACCTCACGGTTGTAAGAGCCCTCTCCTTCATACCTCATGCCATTTGGAACAGTTTTCTGTTACTGCTTTTTGACTTCTGTGCTTTTTTCAGAACATGTTTGAAAACACATGACAGTTTTTTGATTACACTTTTCTCTGATGTTTTTTAATTATTAAGATTTTGCAATTAACATAACTACATGGAGCATTTTGTAATGCTTTATAGTATTTCGATGCAACACTAAGTGAAGAACCTCTGAGCCTTGTCTTGTATGTGTGTAAGTTACTGGCAAAATTGTTGCTAACTACAAGTTAGTAACAAGCCTGTGTGCAGGCTTGGGCCTCTAGCGCAGTGTCTGTCAATGAAACTCTGTGCATCAGGAATCTGGTATTCTGAAATAAATAATACATTGTTACTGCTCTGGATGGTCTTTTTCTCTCAAGGTGGCATTTGCTTTTCTTGGCTTATTTGTAGCTTTGTTAAGTTAATAATAAAAAAAAAAAGACGGAGTGAAATTTGGCAAAGTTATCCTCCTTACTCTTAATATGTTTGGAACCAATAAGTCCATTCTGCTTACACACTGACAGAAGGTTAGGAAAATTACAGAAGTAATATATGTTCACTTGACAATACTGACAAAAGGTTTATTGATGGTGGATGTTGCCTAAAGTGGAATGGGATGAAGGAGTATAAGTGGTTTCTAGTGCATATAAGAGGCAAAGACTTTATCTGCCTCTCAGAAGACTTCACAACTGGTATTGTTTCGTGAAACTAAATAGAAGGTGGAAAACTTGTTGAGGCTAAACACTAATTTTCTTTGTTCTTCATTTGGACAGCCTGACCTTTGGTCATTAAGGTAGAAAATCAAGTGATGCTTTGTAGCAGTTGTCTATTTCCTCTCCTTTGTGCCTTGTGATCTCTGCTCAGTTGTGGTTTTTTTCTTATTTTTCTCTTTTGGTAGTGTTCCATAACCTTAGTCAGAATACTTTTGCAAAAGAACAAGTACTAAGGTTCTCTCAAAATAACTGAAGTTTGTATGTTTCCACCGTTGCCCTAGCTACAGTCATTTGCACATGATTCATCAAATTGTAACTCATGCTAGGCTCTTTTCAAGAGAATTAATCTTTTAGTATGGTGTAGTAACTGTATTATGACCATAAATTAATATATGGATGTGATTCTTAAACTATATCCTTTTTAAAGAGACAAACAGAAAATCTAAGCAACATTTGTATTAATGAAAAGTATGCTGTTCTAAACATCCTCCACCTTATAAAAACGTGTTTATACATACAGTAATCCTATACCATGCTCCTTGTCTCCCCACATTGTGTTCCCATAATGATAAAACTTAGCATATTTTTTTACCTTCTAATAGATTCTCATCTTGTTTTAGCACCTTTATGGGGTAACATTACCAAATTGCTGACTTAGGTAATATCTCATCTGAGTCAAAGCTTTGATTTCTTACTGCCTGGTAAACATATAATATCCCTCAAATAGCTGGGTCCAATTCACAAGCGCTAATGTTATTTGTTGAAACTTGCATGTCAGTTTGGTACTGCCCAGAACACAAATGAAAGGTTTTAGTTTGTGTGAGATAATACAAACAAGACAGAATCATAAGACAGTAGATACAAGGTTGAAAGAGTTTAATTCTAATATTGTATATGTGTGTGTGTATGCATTTAAAAGTGTTACTAGATTTTATGTCTGATGTAATTCTTGGGCAAGAACAGTACAATCATGTTAAGTTGCATTAATAACATCCCACCTATGAATGACTTATTCACAGGTAAAGACATCAGCAGTTAGAGCAAAGGTCCCGGTGTAAGCAAAGAGTATTTAAAACACAGAATCCATGGTGGTTACATACAATTGTTCTAATATGTCTCGATGCTATTATTTTTATTTCCGCCACAAAAATACCAGGATGTAAAGAGGGAGTATTGGCCCCAAATCTCAAGTACATGAAAATGTCAGGTACCTAATGTGTGCTGTAAGACTTATAAGTCTGTACAAATGTTCTTTTGTTTTCAGGTATCTTGAGCTGGTACTACTATGTGTCTATGCCAATGCCAGCATCCACCTTCACTATTGCTGTGGGGTGCTGGCAGGAAGTTAAACAGCAGTCCTTCAAACAAACAGCTGCTATTGAAACAAGCACTGAGTTTTCCTTGCCATCATCACAAACTGAATTCAGGTTGGTGTTTATAATATTATTGAAAATTTAGATATATAGGTAGCATTTCCATTTACTCTGTGGAATGTGAAAATGAGTCATATTAGCACAGGAATCAAAATAGAACTTGTTTAATCTGAAGAGAAAAATCTTGACAGGAAAATAATTCCAAAGGTATTATTTCATGGGAGTGGTTCTTTTTATGTGAAAATAAGCTGCTTAGTGAGCAAGAGGGTTTGTAAATTCCACTGTCCACTAGATTTGTATCCTATATCCTTAACACTCTGCTGCAGCAGTGCCAGGTGCTGTCTTGTTTCCTGAAATACTTGACTCAGTCCATTCTGGATACCTAATGACTCCTACTACAATATTGACTACTTACTGTTTTTTTTCTGCCTCAGTCTCATTGCACAGTTAGCGCTGGCCTGTGCAATGGTTTGCCTGAGGTGATGTGTAATGACCAGGTACCTGAAAGATCTAGTACAGTGGTCCCATAAAATAGAGTTGGACCAATGATTCTTATCTGGTTTTGACCAAACTAGTAGAAATGTAATTATTTTGGATACATCTATTCCTCCTCCAAGTCTAGTCAAAACTAATTGAGTTTGAAGTATTACAGAGTGGTGGATGAGCAAAACAATACATCCCTGAAAATAAGATTTGAAAATAGAAAACAAGTTTCTGGAAAAATACCATTTGTTTTCATATGTATTCACCTTAGTTAGCTGAAGTCTCCGACATGGGACTTGATTTCCTCATATATTACTCTCAACTTTTCAAATTTGTATCATAGCATTACAAAACAACCCAGTTTGTTATGAAACCTGAAAATTCATCTAGTCCGTTCTTTCATGGGAAGGAGCTTAGGTGAAGATATCTAACATCCATTGGCCCTTGTCTTGGCCACGTGGCTCCTTGTGAAGAGAGTGTCTCTGTACCCTTTGTAGATGCCCTTCAGGTACTGAAATACTGTGATCAGGTTCTCTTTCCCCTTCCTGGAAAGGCCTAGCTCCTTCTGTCCTTGCTCACAGGGGAGGCTGGGAGGCTCTGCAGCCCTTTGCCCATTTTTGTGCCTTCCCTGAATTGTGGGGACCAGAAGGAGAGGTGGTGCTGCCCAACCAGCTCCATTCAGAGCGTGGTGATCCCGCCTGTCCCTCTGCCAGCAATGCCCTGCAGCTGCAGCCCAGGATCTGATTTCCCTCGGAGCCACAGTGTCACAGCAGTGACTCCGTTCAGGTGATTGTCCCCTGCACTTCGTGTCCCTTTCAGCGAGGCTGCTGCCACACCCACCAGTCACAGCCTGTGCCGGGCCCTTTGGTGGTGCCACCCCAGGTGCAGGACTGTGCACTTGTCCCTGCTGCACCTCGCACTGCTCTTGCCAGCCCCACCCTCTCAGCCTGTCCAGGTCTCTGAGATTGCTCTCCCTTCTGATGTGTCCACATCAACAGCTGACCTGGTGAGGGTGCTTTCAAACCCGTCATCCAGAATATTTTATAGTGAGGGTGTTGAACACTGTGGGGCCCAACACAATCTCTGGGGCAGCTCCACTTGTGACAGGCTCCCAGCCTTACTGAAAACCACTGATCACCACTCTCTGAGTGTGGCCTGTGCATCAGTTCTCTACCCATCTTGCAGACCACCTATTCAGTTTGTGTGCTGCCAGTTTGTCCAGGAGAAATCTGTGGAAAACTGTAGCCAATATTTTGCAAAACTCCGGGCAAACAATGTCCACTACTCTGCCCATGTCAACAGGAATTGTTTTTTTTATTGTAGAAGGTGATTTGAGTTATAAATATTTATGTAACATTTTTCTGTTACTCAGTTCAAAAATTTGCTGAAAAAATACTTGTCTTTTAGACAGCTGTTTTGAATAATACATTTTTAACATTAAGACAGTGGAAGTACTGAGACTTTGGAACTTGAGGACTTAGTATGGATTTTTTTGGTTGAAATTTAAAATTAAATGATACTAATGGCTTGCAGCTTGGCTGATTTTGGTTAAAAAAATCCTAATTAATCTTGAGAATAGAAGTTTTCATATTTTGCATAGGATCAGTAAGAAATGCCTGTTCTAATTTTAAAATAATTTATAGGCTTGATGAGCCTCTAGAAATTGCTTTGTGTTTATTTCTTTGCTACTTATATGTTTATAATATGACTGCCTCTTCAAAAATAAGCTGTAGATGTATTCCTCTCAAAAGTACAGCACATTTAATAAGAGGAATTAATTGATTTTGGTGCAAAAGATTATTGTCCCTCAGTGTTGATAGCATAAATAAAAGTTTCTGGGTTTTTTTGTAAAATTTCTGAAAAGAGGGAAATATTTTTGGAATTTTTTGTAGCAAATTTGTAATGTAGCAAAAATTAGTGGAAGTTTTTATCAGTGTGATGGTCATAGTTATGAGTTTATCTGTGTGATGGTTTTTGGATAAGTTAATTGACACAGGTAATGTGATGCATCTGCAGCAGTTACTGCCCGTGGAAAAAACAGAACTAATGTGTCTTGGGGAAAAAAATGACCAAAAAAAATGTCCAAAAATCCTCTGCAAATGGTGTCTATTGTATGTAGACAAAAAAGGAGACCCTAAGTGTACAAGATTGTTTTGCAGCTTATCAAGACATAAAAATCTGTGTCCTTAAAAATGTGCTCTTCCAGTTATATCCAGTTAATCTTTAGCTGGGAGTTAGCACAGCAGAGATTGTTGCTTATTTTACTCAGTGCAACCAGGTAACCAAACCAGCATTACAGTGGCAAACATTTCTAGAAAGGGTGTGAAATGGATAGACAAGCAAATATTAAGCATGTGCCTCTGATTAGATCATGGAGATAAACTCTAGGGCAGCAGGAAAAGAAAGGAATTCTGAAAGAAGCTATTGAAATGTGTAATGTAATTTGTATCCAGGTGCCAGTGAGTTTGACCTAAGAAGGCTGTATCAAAGTAAATGTTAAATGGAGCTGTGAAGTTTATAACTTTTTATCTCCTTGTGGTGATTAAGGAATTGGCAATTTTTTTAAGAGATATGGTGGTATCTTCATGTTCCTGCCTAATCTCAACTAAAGTGACATTGTTTTAGAGCAGAAATATACTAGATTTAACCACCCTTAGAAAAAAAAATGGTGTAGCAACGGATGTGGTTTCTTTATGTATGTAGTCAATGAAAGGACTTAGAGTCCACTTCTTTGACAGAAAGACTTATGTGAGGTGCTTAAGTGTTAATACTTCAGCAAAATCTCATCCTTTTTTACATGTCATCATTTTATTTTCTGTGTCCGTGTGCTCTTACAGGCATAAGTGCTTTGGGCAATGCTAGGTGCTTTGCCTGTCGAGGCACAGAAAAACCAGATTACTTAAACTGAAGTTTCAAACCAAGGAGGGGCTGTGCATTGTAGAGAATGTAGGCTAACAGGTGAAAACATGAAGCTGATTTCTGTTTAGATAAGAATCTATTCGGGCATATAACTTATTGTGGAGGTATGTGACTCAGTGTTTAGGAAGGATTTGATTTACCCCTCCTTTCTTCCAGCTAGAGCTGTAAATATCCTGTAGAAGTATTATAAAATAAGGTTGGCCTTATGTGTTATTATTGAATATCTAGCATGGTAAGTGTGAATTGACATCTACAGGGCTTTTTTACTTAAAAATGATAGTAATAAAAAAAATTAGTTGAAGATTCTGGGTAAGTTTTGTAACAACAGAAAAAAAATCCCTCCTGGAATTACATTGTAATTGCACCTAAAATACTTGTGTTAATGTTATGTTAATATGTATATAATTTTATTTTCTTAGCCAAGTTTGAATAGGAATTTCCAGAGTAAATTTTTTTTCTATTCTTATTAGTTCTCTTTACATGTGTTTTGAGCACTTATTCTTTTGATGCATATCTGTTATAAAAACAAGATGTGTTTAATCTCTCTGTTTAGTTAAGAGTTCTACTCAGATGTAGTAGTGAGTGTTTTGAAGTGCTGCACGTGTGTGAACAGGGTGAGAATGCAAGTGAGCTGGTTCTATGGAAATCAATTATGTCATTCTGATATCTAGAGAGCATCCTTGTCTTAGCACAGTCAGTTGTGCACATTTCTGAAACCATAATTAAGTATTGTTTTGTTTGGTTTTATTTTGTATTGTCAGGTGGCATGAAGAAATCTGTGGTCATGTGGAATATCCCTGCCGTTTCCAAAATCCTGCTGCCCGGTTGCAGGCAGTCATTCCATATAGAGTCTTTGCTCCCTGGTGCCTTATGGAAAGCTGCGAAGAACATTTGCTTCAGCTGATTCCTCAGTGCCTCTCAGCTGCTTATGCCACACTGGGTACCCACCCCTTTTCCAGGCTTGATATTCTGATAGTTCCTTCCAACTTCTCCAGCCTGGGAATGGCTAGGTAAAGAAACTTCTTAATATCCAATCTGCTCTATTTTGTTAGACTCCCTCTTATCAGCTAGTTAACAATGTCAGGTTGCTGTCAATATGAAGTTGTTGTGCTATTTTTCTTAAACCAAACTTAAAAATCTTGTTCTGACTTCATGTGAGTAGGTTTGTTTCCATCCTTTGTGACCTTTAATTTTAGTTTTAACAGGGCTAATGGAAGGAAAATATAAGCTTTTTAGAAATGTGGGTCTGAATTTTTACATTTGTCAAACTGAAGTTCTTTTTTTGGGTCTGTTGATTTAAATACTTGATGTCATTGTCTTGTTTTCTTTTGGCATTTATTTTAGCTTGTATTTTGACAGAATAGGAGTATGTTAAAATCTGTATCTAGAGTTTCTTCATAAGCTTTGCCAACATAATGAGTTTTTAGTCAAACACTTACCTTCAGAAGCTGAAGGCAAATAGTAAGGATTATATTATAAAGTTTTCATGGAGTTGTGAAGGCTCTTAAGCCAGTCCAGGTGCCTCTGAATGACATCTGTTCCCTCTAGCAATTTAACTGTACCACTCTGGCATCCACTGGATGGATGTCATCAGCAAACTGGCTGTGTGCATTTAATCCCTCTGTCTGTGTCACTTAAAAAGATACTGAACCATGCCAGACCCATGCTCTCCACTTGGACAATGAGCCATTCACTGCAACTCTTTTGAGTGTGACCATCCAACCAGTTCCTTATCCACTGAGTGGTCCTTCCATAAAATCCATGTCTCTCCAGTTTAGAGTCAAAGGTGTTGTGCAGGACAGTGTCCATTGCTTTGCATTCAAGTAGATGACATCAGTTTCTTTTCCCTTGTCCCCCTCTGTTGTAACCCCATCTTAGAAGGCTAACAAATTCTCAGGGATGATTTGTCATTAATGCAGCCATGTTGGCTGTCACCAATCACCTCTTTTTATTTGATGTGTCTTCACATAGTTTCCCGGAAGATCTGCTCCATGCTTTTGCTGGACCTTGAGTAGAGACTTACTAGTCTGTAGTTCCCTAGGTCATCCTTCTGTGCCTTTATAAAAGTGGGGGTTGTGTTTCTTTTTTTCCAGTCAGTGGGAACTTCACTGATGCTAATAAGATCATGGCCCTGCAGGCCATGTTTATTCCCCACGTTGCATGCATTAGCATAGAAGCTTTTAAGCTGGGCCCTTGAGGAAATGGACTTACTGGCTGGAATTTCTTTGTGCTGCCCTTCAGGTGCTCTTGTGCTGACCTGTGACCTCTGTCCAGGCTCTGGGCATCATATGAGTGGGGTGGATTGAAGCTCCCCTTCCCCAGCAACTTTAGTTGAGAATTCTCTTCACCAGCCTGATAAGCCTAGGTCTGAAGATGCTCTTACCCTTCCCTGACAGATGGACCCCATCAGCCAGCCAGGTTTCACAAAGCAGGTCCCATGGTCCAAATCGCCAAATTCCCGGTGTGGTGCCAGTTACCTTTAGCTGATTTGTCAGATTTGACTGGCCCTTTCAAGCTGTAGATTTTTTTCTTCTATAGCTTTCCTCTTGCAATCCTCTTTTTGGGTTAAAAGTAGAAATTATGTTGGCATGTTAACAATATTGTGTAGTTTTTAATAGAAGTTTACTTCCTTTTTTATTTCATTAAGGTCTAGAAAATGTGTAACTTTAGCATTCAGTCACCCTTCTCTGTCATATAAGGCTCATTGCTTTCCAGATACTTCTTGGTGGTTACTGAGTTTTCAATGGTAGTTCTTCACTCAATGAAAGTATCAAGTTGCACACAAATTCTCCAGTTCTTTGCCTGGTGGTTTGATTTGGAGTGAGTTGTGGTACCATGTGCCATATTCTTGAAGCCATATGAAAATTGCTGCTACTCAGCAGTCTTCTGTGACTTCAGAGGCATGGTGCTGAAGGGTTGGCACAGGGCCTTGCTATAATTGAGGGAAAAAACAGACATTTGACTCAGCTGTGAGATAAGAGCAGGATCTGTGGAACTGTGAAAGGCAAGACACACAAATAGTTCAAAATGAAGGAGAAAGCAGATAGTGATGTCTGGGACAAAATTACAGCATACAGTAGTAGAAATCTTCAATATTTAGTTGTTGAAATGCCATTGTTTTTTTTTTAATTTTCAGTGCCTTTCCTGCATGTACCTTTCACAGAATTTATAGGGAAAAGATACTTGCAGGGAATTCCTTTGCAAAACCATCTGTCATTATCTGAGTCCAGATTGTGTGTTGAGAATACCGTAATTGTGTTTTCTTTGTGAAGGAGATGAGAAAAACCTGTCCTTTTATTCCCCTATGCTTCATCTAACCACTGTCACTTCCAAGCAATCCATATCATTGAAAATGAGGATGAAAGAAGGGACATACATACTTCCTGATGCCTGTCATGTAACAGTGCATCAAGCCAAACACATTCAAATTTTTCAAAATTTAACTAATTTAAGAAGTAATTTAAGGTGTTTAAATGTCAAGTTGTATTTGGACAGGAGATTATTAAGTGACTCATAATAGCTCATTTGTTCTTATTTTTTTGAAAAATGTATTTTTCCAATAGAAGCTTCTGTGTATATAGCAAGCTACTTAAATGGTTAATTCCTATGCATGCAATGATAATTGCCTAAATTGCTTAAGCTAACAATAAGCTGTGTGCATAACCATGTCAAAACCCACACAAAGAAAAAAAGTTAGCAATTACCTTGGGTTAAAAAGGTTGCTGTAGTATATATTTTTTAATCTTCTAGTCTATCTGTAGCAGTACAAACATAATACAGCATGCCAGCACATAGAAACTGTTGTTACAAAAACTCTAATTGGACTCCTGTTTACCAGGGAAAGAAACAGACATGAATTTTAGTCATTATCTGAAGTATTAGGGCTTTACAGCATTTGGTGCTTTTCTTTGTTCCTTTGTTGATTATACTTATTGTGCTTTTCACATCTCAAAATGCTGCTTCTTATTTAGGAGGTATGTTTTCCCCAACATTTTAGCTTGGTATGAAATTATGATAGTTCTTGTACAGAATTATCTAATTAGGTGTTTTGAACTGTTTCAGTGGCAGCTACTGTGGGTCAGCTTCATTTCTCTTGAAGTCTGACAGATGCATTATGAGCAAAACAGTAGCTGGAAGCATATTCATTGTACTTGTGTTTTCTGATCATATTTTCCTGTGTTTTTTAATTTGCTATGGTCTTCTGTATGGAAGTATATGATAATTGCAATCATTCCCTCTTGCTTCCTACAGATCTTTGAATATGGGGATTTAGTTTTGCGCACTTGAGTTTTATACTGTTTTAGTCTAAGTGATTCTGTACAGCTTCTCCTAAATTCATGCTAGTGAAAGACTGATGTGGCCTAGACATCTTTCTTGGTGATATTTTGTTGGACTGTACAGAAATTAAATTAATAAAGCATTGTGGGCCAAATTTAAATAGCTTAAAAGCCTGAGATTCAATGCTGTCTCTAGAATGCTGAGAATCTCATGAACATGTAACAGCAGTTAGTTATCTAATTTTAAGTTCTTTCATTAGCAGAAGAGAGTGAATTGGAGTAAAAGGGGTAGGGAAGTGTGTCAGACTACAAGGCCCTAGAGCTTCTATTAGGTTGTTCATGGAAGAGATCAAACACTGACCAAACACTACACTATAAAAGGTGCATATAATTCATGCACTCAGAGAACTAAGAGGTTAAAATCAGGAGATTAAAAATAGCACTATGTTTTGATGCTGTTGATGATATGGTACTTCCTGCAGAGTTACCCCATTGGCATTTAAATATCAGAGGTATTTCACAGTTGCAGATGCTCTCGTATGAGCCAACAGTTACTCACATGAATAGAGCTGAATGAGAGATTTCAGATGAAAAGTAGGGTCTGTGTATTCGCTGGTTGTTTGGCTCTTCAAATCAGTTCTCTCCCAATCCAGTTTTGTTGATCCCATTGGGATACCTAGTGTTTTGATGTCTCTTCTCACTGACCTACAACTCAATTTCCTTTCCTTTTTTCAGAACCTGAAGACACTCTGAATTACTTGTTCTTTTTCATTCCCTGAGGAAAAACAGTCTTTCAAATATAGAAACTCTAACTTTTGGTGCCTCTTGAGCCTGCACTTGAGACTTTGACTTCTTTTGCAGTGTTTAACTGCTTTAGTTTTTTCACAGTCACCCCAGCCTCTTGTATTTCTGTGGTGTTAGAAACTGCTTAGCAGCTTTCTACTTCTTCAGAGCAAATGTGCTGATGTTTATTTTACTCCCCTGAGAACTGCCAGCCTTTGCATTCAGTTGAATTTCTCTGTTTAAAACAATGATTTTTAAAGGTTTTTTTTGTTTCCAACGCACATTGTTTAAATAACATAAGTTTACTGTATTTTCTGTTTGAATTAATGTATTAATGTACTAGTTTTGTAGTAAGTGCTAGCACAAGGAAATGTTCTTATCCAAGTACTGTGTATAAATAACCTTTCTAGGCACATCACATATTGCTGGGATCTAGAAGAGTAGGATGAGAAGTGTCCTTTGGTGTCCTAGTTTTTCCTTAAGCTCTTAGTACTGGTAGTGACTGTGGGATAGATGGACCTCTGGTCTGACCTAGCTTATCTGTACTTACAGACGCTTTTGCCCAGCAAAGCTGGTGAAACCAAAGAACTTCCGAACAAGATTCTGACATTTTCAAAACAGAATCCTAATATTAAGTTATTTGAATTCTATTTAGGCTCTAAAATTAGTTGCCCTATTTTCAACTATGCTGGACACTCTTGAAACCCAAATAGTGTAGATGAGGATGCTTGGAATATTTATAAATCAGGTCAGCTTATATAGCTGATCAAATATGGATCTAGCAACCCAGCATTCAATTCCTGTTCATAAAGATCTTATTCACTTTTCTCCTGTCATGTTAAAAAAATTGTCTTTTGTATGTACACCTTTCTTCTTTGAAGAAAGAATATCAGTTTCTTCAAAAAATGTTATATCAGCAGAAGTCTCGAGTCTTTCCAGTCTATGTCACCAAGGCTGTTAACTTCTTAAATTGAAAAGGGGGAAGGCTGAAGCAGCCTCTTTGATCAGTGTGTCTGTGCCCACCATTTGTCTGTTCTATGTGTCTGCAGTGTTACGATGACAACTGATAAGCCCGTAGAAAATCAGCCAGAACTACTGGAAAACGTTCAAATGTCAAAGTTAAATGTAAAACCTTTAATATTGTTCAGTCTTGCAGAACTGTGTTTTTTTTATTTGATAAAATTGTAGAAATGTTTTCTGAGCCAGTACAAATGTAGACACTTTTTTGCACATTTCCAGTTGTTTTAATTGGACAAAATTCTCACAAAAATCCTTTAACATATAGTTTATATTTTACATATTACTTGTTGGTTATCCACACAGAAATAATCATGTACAAAATTTAAAGCAAAAAGTAAAAATAGGATGAAAGAAAAATTGAGTCTTAGCTGTCATAGCAGTAAATCGGAGTACGTGGCTGTACAACACGTGCATATGGACTCAGAGGCATTTAGAAATTGTGTGAGTAAACACAAAGAGGTAACCAGAGCAACCACCAAGTCACAGCTGAAATGCAAAGAGTAGATTTATTTCATTGACCCACTAACAAGGTTGGGCAGAGACCCACAGGAGCACAGGTTCTGTTAGGCTCAGTTCATCCCAGTGAAAAGAGACCCACAGCAACCCAGGCTCTGTTAGGCTTAGTTTGCCCTAGTGCTCGGTGGGGTGCCCCAGTACATCTCGGGCACACACAGTTTATTACAGGGCAGTGTTTTTATGGTCTCACTCTCTCCCAGCAGGAGGCTCAAGCATGTCTGTAACACTATTATCTCTACACAGGACTTGTAGTTCTCCAAACAGGTAGAGGATGAACACAAGGCATAATAAATGGAGTTTACAGCAGTCACAGTTGTTACATTCCCACCTGCCAGGTTACTTTGAGAGAAACTATGNGGTTCTGTTAGGCTCAGTTCATCCCAGTGAAAAGAGACCCACAGCAACCCAGGCTCTGTTAGGCTTAGTTTGCCCTAGTGCTCGGTGGGGTGCCCCAGTACATCTCGGGCACACACAGTTTATTACAGGGCAGTGTTTTTATGGTCTCACTCTCTCCCAGCAGGAGGCTCAAGCATGTCTGTAACACTATTATCTCTACACAGGACTTGTAGTTCTCCAAACAGGTAGAGGATGAACACAAGGCATAATAAATGGAGTTTACAGCAGTCACAGTTGTTACATTCCCACCTGCCAGGTTACTTTGAGAGAAACTATGCCCTCCTTCTCACCAAATCTTCTGGTTTTAACCCTTTCCTCCCAGCTGTTGTTGAAGATTTTTGCTGACCCTTAGCTGAAGGCTGAAGTATTCTTTGGTACCACTGCAATCACTGTCCTTCATCCAGTTGTCATGTTGGTCTCAAAACAGGATTGGGAGTACTTCAGGTGTAACGTATTTCCTTATTAATGTACCATGTTGGTCCATTAACTCATAACTGGTGCTGTTTTAACAGAGAAGCTAGATGTGTGTTCTGAAGTATCAAGGGGATTTCTTCCCCATTTCTGATAGTGTTCCATAGAGCTCTCGCAGTGCTTTTGGAAGACAAGTTACGATATTTTCCTGTCATAAGATGCCTCTCTTATGGGATGGCATCACAAGAAGATAACATCTCAGTCTAACATTGCTGACCAAGATTAATACAAAAAAGAATGTCTTAGAACATATGGACTTACTTATGTTTCAAATATGCAGCTTTACATTGTTACCCTTTGAAATTTTATGAGAAGAATACAGAATATTGTTTTAGGAGTTTAAAAATCACTTGCTTCTTTTGCTATGTGGCACATGAATTCTTTGAAGGGCTTTTGGTTATTGAAGCTGGAGGGGTAGTTGGGCTCTTTTGATGCTACTGTAAAATAGTAACTGCATGTTTTTAAATTCTAGGATTAGAATTATGGCTGAGCCTGTTAACATCATTATAGTTAAGGGTGCCTAAGCATTTCCAGTATAAACTTGTGTTTCAGTGGTTTATAACTGTAAAGTCTTGTTCCCACCTTAAAGCTGACATAAAATGGTTTGGCTTAGGAAAAGTGGGTGTGGCTATTGTACACACATATGTGAGAGGACAGCCTGTTTCTATGCATATTGTTTTTGTATATCTATCTATATATATAATATGTGTATGCCTAATATATATCCATACTTGCCCTTTATATATGTGCATATATAGGTGTGTAGGTAATACTAATGATTTAATTTTTGTTGTATGAGTTGTGTGGCATTTAAAAAGTAAAAAGTATGATTTTTCCTCAAAAGTTACCTGTTTATAGAGAGCTAGTATACGGAGAAATTAAAAAAAATCATTATTGAATACTGAATTTGTGATTTTGATAATTTTCAGGATTCTCCCTGTGTCGAACTTTAACTCTCAACTTTTTTCTCCTACGAATAGTGGTGTATAAGATGATTGAAAATTACTTTTGCTTGTAGATCAGTAGCAATATAGTCTATCTACTGTTTAATACTCTATCAGCAGCATTAGACCATTCCACTTTCTGAATCATGTAAATAGTAGGGTGCTTATAAATGGAGAGATTTTGCATGTATATGCTGTGAGTGGTAAGAAAGAAGATAATAAATGCAGCCAATTGTTTTGAAGCCTTAAGCTTAATTTTTAAAGGGCTGAAAGACAGTGTTCAAAGCAGCCACAGGCTTCTGTCATGCAATTATCTCTGATCTGACTTGCCATACCAAGTATGTGAAGCTTTCTTAGTCTCTATGATAATTACTAGTAGTCTGCAGTTTACCAGCCCCACCTAGGACAAACCTGATGCAGGTAATAGATTGCAGATTTTAAATGTAGACTGCAAGACCGATGATACTTAAAACAAACTGAAGTACAGAGAAAGCATTAAATCCATGCATAATACTTTACCTCTGGCATCAATTGCCAGGTGCTAATGTCAGTCTTTTTGCTCCAGACTTGGTTCCAAGTTTAAACAAAACCCTATCAAAACTATGCGAACAAATTGGTGGCTTTATTTTCCTTTTTTTAGCTTTATTTGTTTTGTTGCTAACAGGAGTTTGATTTAAGGATCCATAGCCCTTTTCTTGTATTAGTAGTGATTTGAGTACTTGCTGGTGACAAGCTCAGAGGAGGCTAGGAGAATTCATGTTCCTAAAAACTATAATGTAGCTGAGAAACAACTATGCAATCCTGTCCTTATGAGTAGTAGTGAGGAGTATGAACAGTTGAGTGATCAGTTCCTAAGCTCCATCTTTTGATTCGGTCCAGGGAAACTTTTTGGTTAGTCACAGAGGGCTGGGTAGGTAGTTTTGGTTTGCCTCTGCTCTGCATGCCTACCCCTGGCCTGGGGCAATACTTTTGTCTACACTTACGTCACTCACGGTGCCCAGTTTTGGGCTGCACGTTTATGACAGAGACACACAGTGAATCAGGCCTCTGCAAGCGTTATTAGCAGGTAGGAGAATGTGCTGTATGAGAAGAGACTGATAGAACTGTATTTGTTCAGCCTGGGAGGAGATATTACTAACTGTGGCTGATCGCTGTCTCCTGCTACCTGAGGGCATGGTTGCAGAAAAGGCAAAGCCATGGTTCTCTCAGAAATAGGGAAAATATATAAAGCAACATTCACAACTTGTAGTAATAGATTTCAGACTAGATATAAGGAACCACAGTTATTGTGGTTCAGCACTGAAACAGGTAGTCCAGGGAGCTTGTGGAACCTCCATCTCAGGAGGCAGTGAAAAGAGGCCTCTTCAAGCTAGATTTTTTCCTGAGATTCCAAGACTTCAGTGCTTCTACCTGTGCTACTCCCTTGGTTTTATGTTCTGTTACAAATTACACCTACCCCTCCATATTACCTATATGACTCATTCATGCTGTCATGGTGCTTCAAGAACCTTTCAACAATTATTTTGTTTTCAGAAAATCTGGGGAAGTAGTAGAAATGTATTCTTACTTTACAGGTAGCTGATTGATGGTTCTAATATTACAGGAGGTGTTTTGAAGAAACACACATTTCCTAATTCCCTTTTCCTCTCCTGTGCCTTGCAAAGGTCAAAGAAGGAACTATGCCTATATCTTTTGGACCCAAACCCAGTGTTCTAACATTGCACCAGCCTTTCCAACCTCTTCTTGTTTCTGATAGTAGGTAGTAGCTATTGTCCAAGTTTGAAAGGTATACTCCAAACTTCTGATCTGCCAATACTTCTAAAAAAAAGTGTCTTTAATTGAAATAAGGTATGGTACTTCTGGTTTTTACTCTTTGGTTTGGTTTTTTTTTAATACAAGCATTTTCATTCTTACCTCTAATCCTCTCAGATGCAAATTTCACATGTAGATGTTCCAGTACACTGAAAATAATGACAGGGTAAGGAATGGGATTTTTAGTGACAGCAGGTCTAATATCCTGGTAGAGGATTCTAATACTAGTCTTATTGCATGTGGTGTCATCTTCTATGGAACTTTTTGGCAATAGATTCTATTCACTTGTTTAGGATTTGTTCAGGATGTGGTTAAGCCTTTGTTAGTGTCTTATTTAATGCCCACAAGGTACTCCTGCCATATGATTGATTCAAGAAAACCATATATGTATATATGCCATTGCAAGTGTGAGTGGTGGTGGTTTCATTGAGTGGTGCAAGTTCTTGTCCAGTGTCAATTTTACTGTTTGATTTAGTTGAATGAAGAGATGCATTTCTTACAGTGTTTTTTGTTTTGTTTTCCATTGGGAAATCATTTTAGGTGATGTAAAATTACAATATGGGACATTTCATTAGTGATTAAGTGTAAGTGTGACTATCACAGTTGTTTTTTTCTAAGTCATTTTATCGTTCTGATGATGCAAGCTGAGCTCAGACTGAACCAACAGTACAGTATTATACAAGAAAAAGGACTTTAATTTTTTAAATTGTGCATCTCCCAATCTCTTAAAAAAATCCCCAAAACGAACAAGCAAACAAACTCCTCTTGCCTGCTCTTCCTTCTTCAGTTCTACATGAAGTGTTCATGTTTAATCTCTGGAAAAATATGAACCCATGAGCCAAAATCTCTTATGTGTTTTAGAACATGTAATTATTTGAAATAAGGTAAAAGTAATCTAAATGGCTAAACAAGTGCAAAATCTGTTCCTTCTCCAGTCATATGACGTGTGGTTTATGACTGAATCTGGTTTTGTGCATATATTTTTGGTTTAATTTCCAGTTAATATGTCCAAAGAAGCAATTTGATTTTACCCATACGGTTACAACTTCAGCAATCAGGTAATATATGCAGATGATGCTTTTTAAAAATTTTAATATACTACAGTGACTGTTATGGTCCCTGTAATGCTCATGTAAATCATGAGTAATTTCAGTAAATTCTGGGTATATTTGTCCTACGTGCATAAGATCATAATTTGCTTATGAAACTTTAAATTCTATGTCTAAATTATAAAAAAATATAGAGGTGGGTGTCCTTGTAAATATTTGTACTTTTCAGCAGTTAGTTGAGATGAGGTATTAAACACCATTCCTGATTTTTATGATGTGTACTGAGATATTGTTGAAAATAGTTTTTGTGCAAATCATTCTTTACATGATGGTTTAGAGCTTGTTGCACAAAATTCTGATTCTAGTGATGGCTTCCTCGTCTTATTTAAAACTTTTGGGACATTGGATTAGATGATTATCTGTGATTTATACAGATGTTGTCTTTGTTGGTGACTAGTCAGTTGTATTCAAAGTCACTTTCTGTGAACATAGCAATAAACATCTTTACCTTGAGCTCTTTTTGCCTATGAAATGAAACCAGGAAACATAGACTGAGTTTTGTACTACTTGTGTCAGCTACAGGCTGTTTAGAGAGGCACGTGAAGTACTGTGTTGAGACATTTCCACTGCAATGCTAATAATGTGTATCACTGCTTCTTACTCATGGAAGAAGAAGATGGGGGTAAAGGAAAGGATGGAAATTATCCCCTCACTGGGTCTCCATGTCTTGATTCATGTGTGTTATACTGTGTTCTGAGTACATTTTGTTTAATGATTTGACAGAGGCCAAATTGCCAATTCTCTCTGGCTTTCAGCTGCAGTGGTATGGAAACTGCCAGGAGGTAGTGTGGAGAAAGGTAGAGCCATGGTTCTGAAATAGATGTGTTGTGAGGAAGATCAGATAGAGGATAAGCTGAGGGAATAACATAGAATCATTTAGATTGGAAAAAACTCTTAAGGTCATTGAGTCCAGTCATCACCCTAACACTGCCAAATCCACCACTAAACCTTGTTCCTTAGTGTCACACCTACATATCTTTTAAATAACTCCGTGGATAATGCCTCAACCTCATCTCTAGGCTGCCTGTACTGCTGTTGGATAACCCTTGTGGTGAAGAAAATATCCAATCTAAATGTCCCTTGGCACATCTTGAGGCCATTTCCTCTTGTCCTATTGCTTGTTACTTGGTAGAGGAGATTGATAGAAATGAGTAGTGACATAGGAATTGTGAAGGGAACAAGCTAGAAAATTTAGCTAGTTAACATATTCCAGGCACAACCATATTAATAGGTGTGTTTTTGCATGGCTCAGTAAAAACCAGGAAATTTCTTTCTGAGCTTTCAAATTATGTATTTGACACCTCTGAAGGATAATTTTTTTGAATAAAGTTGCTTCAGTATCATTTTATGAATATTATTTCTGGCTGTTACTATTTTAATTTTGCGTAGTGACTGAAAACCACTGTGAAGGAGTAGTCTTCCAAATGTGCCTAATTTGAGCACGTTTAGCCCTGTAAAACAATTCCCATGGAGTGCTTTTCTATTTGGTCTTGTAAAGTGAAAACTACAGCAATACTTGTTTTCTGAAACTTGATAAACTTCGAATATTTTTTTTATTGTATAAATCCATAATTTCTGGAGACTTGAAGGCTTCTTTTCCCTTTATTCAGAAATGTGTAAAGGATTGCTCTTTAGGGATCTAAGAGTCCTTGGTAGCATTCTGAAGTGATGGCAGTAAAGGGCAGACAAAAGAGATGAACATGTTCAGAGACTGTTGCAGTTGTTGATTTTGCAACTTCTGGGAATATTTTGTAATTAGTAGGAGTTTGTGTCCTTTTTTTTGTGGGTCTTTTTAAACAAAGTGACCCAAAAGTTTGTTTAATTAAGAACAAAACCAAAGTCCTGCCCAAAACTGAGAAAGAAGGTTACCAAAGGCTTTATGTATTTTTGCACTGATTTAAAGGGTTTTTTCACTTCTACTAGTAGGGCTTCTTTGAGTGGGCTTCTTATGAACTAGTGCTAGAAGAGCCTACTTTTCATATTATTCCTGTTCCTTCCCAAAAGTTAAACTCAAAATGGAAGTTGTGATAAGAGGAAATTCAAGTATAAATTGGCTGTGAAGCAAGTGGAAGGACCACAGAATGTTTACAAACAGAAAGAGATATCTGTCTAAGCTTTATGTTTCTCCTAGTCTGTGAGTCAGACTTTTCGTGCTGATTTTGGTATTTTTCCAGAAGTGTGATTATCAGATGATTTCAAGTAAGCAACACATAGGGACTTTGAGACCTTTTGAAATACACAAATACTAAACTATTTACTCTGGGGCAGAGATACAAGTTTTTGGGCTTTTTTCCTTCCAGAAAGCTTGAGAAGAAAGACAAATTAGAGGAAAATATAGCATAAACTCAAAAGAATCCAGGAGATTTAGAATATCACTACAAAAAGTGATGGAAATTAGGTGATTCTCTGAAAGTAATAGTTTTACTTGTAACCATGTATTTCTTCTATGTTTCTCCACAAGGCTTCTCACAACCTATCACAGTCATCTTCTATAGTTAGTGGAATCATTTATTGGTCATTAAGAATAATTCCTCTTCTATGGCTGCCATCAGAGGTTGTAAGATTATTGTTTCAATTTTACTAATATTTCCTTATTGAGTTCTAAGTTAGGAGTTAAATGAGGCCTTCACCACTACACTCCTTTGCAGTGGGGATTTGGATCTTGTGGCTTTCCAGTGGTTTAGGTTTAGTTTCTGTTCACAAAATTAAGCAGTTTCTCCAGGAAATTCTTATACAAACAAAATCTGGTGGTAAAAGCTCTAACTTTATATAAGTCAGGAGATAGGAATGCCTCTCTCTTTACAGTTGGGATTTTATTTATATTTGGGGGTTTTTTGATACCTTCTACAAGTATTTTATGGTATACTCATTGCCTCTGACTGGTAACTTTATCTTCCTAGATCTCAGTTTAGTTTTAGGTCTTATTTATACTTGAGCTCTTTGAAAACTTATCTCAAGGTGTCTTTTTTAATAGCACTGGCACTTTGGATTTTTTCCCACTTTTTTTCAGCTGCTGCAAGTCTTTTTTCTCAGTTCCATAACATTCACCCCCTCTACATTCACCCCCTCTAGGCTATTGTACAGTTAAGTCTCTTTTCCTCATAATTTAGTACTAGCTTTGATCATGACCATTCAGTTAAGTCTTCCTCTGCTTAATGACTTGGATCCTGTACTTCCTGTATTTACTATTCTTCCTCTTTTCTTTGCTGTCATATCAATCTGTCATTTGGGAGACTTCATTTCTGAAGAACAGTTTTATTGGATTTGTATTTTTAAGCACCCTATATGAACTTAAAATGATCCTTTTCACTTGAACATTTTGCTAAACTCTTCCTTCCTATGCTCACCAATATCTGCTAGAATGGGGCTTCTCAAGGGCCTGGGTCACATTTCAGTTACTTTTGATGAGAGGTAGTAACCAAGACTTTTTAGTGCCTCATAATCAATTGCTAGTTGTCTAAGCAAAGTTCTGATATTCCCTTGCCATGTGAGGTCTGAGGTTTTCCTCTAATTTTGGCAGCAGCAGGCTTCAGGCTGTTCTAGGGGCCTTTTCAGTTCTGAGTTTGGCCTGTCATCTTCAGGAGACACCAGCATATGTCAAAAGGCATCATTTTCATCTGTCATGTGTTCTGTGCTTTTAGAAAAGTCAATCTAGTCTGTTTGGCTCGTGTTACTGTTTTGACATTTTAATGCTGATTACCTAAATTTGCTTCTGAATCCACTGCTTAGCTGTGATTATGACGTTCAATAAGCTGCTGCTCCTGTTTGGCTAAGGGTGTAGTACTTACTTTTCAACACTGCCACCATCACATGCTGCCAGCTTTGGACCTATTTTGCCAAGGAATATAATTTCTTTGTTCTATCTGGCTGCTTTCCACTGTGTCACTTCCAGCTGCTTTACACACCACTGTAATACTGTATGTTCTTTTTCTTTGAAATTAAATAGACTCCTGCTTATTTGGTTTGTGCAAGAATGTTTGGACATGAGTGTTTAAGTGATTTATCACACTTCCACAAGAAAGCTTTTTATTTCTAGGTGAGAAATTCTGTTTGTTTGCAAGGCCTGATGGCTGGTCTGCTGAGAATAGCTTGAGAAATGTAACATTTTCAGCAAAGTAGACGTTTTTAATAGATACTATAGGAAACAGTTGGTCCATCAACTGTAGTGAGATCTTATGATCCTTCTCTGTTAATTTTGAAGTATGTGTGTTAAGAGGATTCGCCGACCTTGTCTTTTGAATTTTTCCCTGTAATAAGACAGAAAGGGACATAGTACTGCCTTGCATCTTTTGCATAAAATAAACGCCATGGATGCTGACTTGAGTCACAGATATTTTGTCCTGAAGGCCTATAAACCTGAGAAATTTAGTTGAGCAAAGTGACTTTTTGTGATAGGTTTAATTCAGTCCAGCTTTTTGGCAGCCAGTATGTTATGTATCTGTTTTGCATTGAAATCAGTCTCAAATGCTAAATGTTCACAATGATGATGTTGAGCTGATTTCTATTTTAGAGATCAGCTTGCTTAGACCCAGTCCAGTAACTTTACAAAGTCTTCTAAATGTCTTTGTATTTCTGCCTGAACAGAAAGAAGTCTTAAAAATTACACACTTTTAATGTAGTTGACTGTGTTAACAAGTAATACAGTGCCAATATATTGGATTAATAAATAGTCTGAAGTAGTCAGTATGGAGAGTCCTACATCTAGAGTCTGTATAGTTGGAGAGATGTACTTTCTACTTGATTTAGTCTGGTGCTCTGAGCTAAATATTCCTTCCTCAGCATTGAAGCTGTTCATAAGAGTGCTTGTCTTTTCACACACTTAAATTTTACTTTTGGAATGAAATGGTGCACAGCTGCAACAAAAATTCCTCTATAGTTTCTGCAAAAATAATCCAGGTTGCCTGCACCAAAATCTCTCCGTGACCTGAAGCAGATTGGAACATGTGAATGACTGAAGGACTTGCTTTAGAAACACACTGTTCATCCAAATTAAAACACTAATGGAGACATAAACAATAAATGCTCTTACCAAACTAAGTAGTTAGCATACAAACTATGTGGACTACTGTTTTACTGTACTATTTAAATGTAGTAACCATGTAGTTAACACCAAAGGGGATATCTTAAAGGTGGAAAAGGTGATTTTATCTAAAAGCCTTTTCATCTAAAATAAAGTAGGTTTCACTTGCTCACTGTCACATGAGTATGATGGGTACAATGTCCAAAAAGTCTGTCCAACAGTCTGGCACCATGATGTTTCCAAATGTTAGACTGTGGACTGGTTGCCATGACACAAAGGACATGCTTCAAGTCCTGACATCTGAAATCTTAGTTTGTAGGTCGCCTTTTTGGAGATAACAGTGTTTTTGTTTCCCCCTTTGTGAGTGGTCAGGCTTTGATCATGGCTCTTTGTCTCTGGGTTTGGATATCTTTTTGAAGCCCGAGTGACCTGGGAGCTTTATGACCTGCTAAATTGTGTGCCATTAATGCAGGACGTTCTGAGAGTCTTGTCTCCCTGTATGTTCCTCTGGGTGCTGCTGCACCCAAGCATGCCCACTCATTCTCTGTTCATGCACTCTGTTGTAGTTCTCAGCTGTACTCCTGCCAAAGATCAAACACTAAGGAGATGTTATATTCTGTGACTTTGTTCTCTCTAAGACATATTTTCAAGTTTTGTTAAAAGGTAAATCTTGTGACTACTTGTGGCTGTGGTGTTGAATTTGGGCTAGGAAAACACAGGCCCATTTTTGCCAGAACATGTAGGCCAGTAACAACCTTATATAAGCTACAGGTATTTAAGGCATGTGGATACAGAGAGAAGGTACAGAGCCATTCTGAATCCTGTGCCATGTCTCAGCAAGGGAAAGATGCTGATCAACAGAGTATACAGACTTTCTCTCTGAAGAATATATACCACTAAGTTAAACAAGCCTACTCAGACAATACAGAAGAAACCGTAACAGAACTAATGTGACTATATCATAACTACTGTGACAGCCTGGTTGTGATGAGCCAATAGTGCTTACAAAACCTCTTGGCAACAACCAAATCTGTTTTGGAGACCACAAGACTTAACTATATTTATGTCCAACTAACTGGAACTCTTGCTGAAGTCAGTGTGTAGAAGTAACATTGCAGAGAAAAGCTGTTGAACTGAAAACTTAATAAAAACCAGCATGTTGATACCCGTATCAAAGAAATGTGGAAGGACTATCCCAAGAAAGGATTTTGTTGTGAGAGCAGGACTTAGTAGAATTAGATTAGTAAAACTCTGAAGCAGTGCCTGTTCCCTGAGAGCAGCTTCATATGATTAAACTTCTTGTGAGTGGACATTGGCAGGAGTTAGACACATCACATAGATCAGGGCCAGTGTTTGAGCCAAGTAACTTTGATCTGAGAAACTGGTAACTTAGACTTTTGCCCAGTATCAGCTAGAGGATATAGCTGATGGAGAAATGAGCTCCCAGAAGCCAGTAAACCAGACCTCCTAAGTTTTCCTTGCTCAAGTCCAGCATGTGCAGTTTTCACTTTCTTCTCAACTCCCTCTTTTCTTGTATCATTGTAGTTAGCAGTAGAATCTGCCGAATCAGTCATGGGTATCATATCATAACCTTCTTGAAGGTTTCTGGGTGAGACTGACTGGTGCTTTGAAAACTGATGGGAGCAGCTGATGGAAGCAGCTTTAAGATACGTGAGGTAGAGAAATATTTTTAAAAGTTTGGAGTAAGACAGACTTTCCTTTTGGCCGTCACTATTTTTTGGCTTTTCATTTTTTTTAATGCTGTATTGTTTGCTGGAAGGCATTTTCCATCAAGGCTGAAATGTTTTCTTGACTGGCCTGGAGACACAATCCTGTCCTGACAGGTGGAGGCTGATTTCTAGCTACTCACACCTGTGTGACCTTCTGGCTGGACAGTGCAGTCCACCTGTATTCAGTATGCACTATGTAAAACAGGATTTTTATTTTTTATTTTTTTTGCAAAGAATTTGTATTATGTTTCAAGGCTTTCCGTATCTCTGTCATATGCATAAAATCCTGAAAGACCCTGTGGTGATGTGCTGCACAGGGGAAAACTGAGAAACACTGATGTGTATCCAGGGAATTAAATGTCAGTGAGGTTGCTCCAATTTTGGCATATGAATTCTGCCAGGAAAGAGGAGATAGGATGTATTGTGCCACCTTACTCTCAGGAGCAAAAGGAATGTTGTTGCCCATGCTTGCTTATCATAATGTATATTAATAGAAATATCATAGTGTATATTAACAGAAATGTGTATATATATAGAGAGAGAGAGAGAGACAGAGACAGAGAGAGAGAGCTATCAATATAAATACATACAAAAAAACCCCAAACTCTATCAAAACAGGAAACATCTTTGCTTCTGCTTTTTCCCTGGAAGAAGGATCAAAGAGGAAACAATGTGCAACAGATGTTAGTCATATGGCTTAATGCAGTGTGGTGTATAAAATACAGAATACGAAATATGTACAGAATACAAATTTGCTTCCAGTTTGATTGTTGTTAGTAGATTATCTCAACTGAAATCTGGTCAAAATAGTCCCAAATTACACAAGTTGACACAACTGAATTAGTTGCCCTCCTCAGACATCTAATTGATTTTGAATGGTAAGGCTTGAAGAAGACTTTCCAGACTTTGTGTATATGTTAGGTAAGCCAGTGCTGTTCAGCCATGAGCTTTTATTTATAGACTGTGTATTTCCAGGATTGATTTTCTCAAACATATAAGGACTGTTAAAAGATTAGGATGATGAGTCCTGTAGCATTCCATTTTTGTTTTATGATTTATGCAAATTTATTGACATTGCTTTAAAACTTAATGAAAGTGAGATTTTATTTTCTACAGTTGGCAAGAACTTTTTTTTTTTTCAGTTGTCAAGTTATGAAAGAATCATGTTTTACCAGTGCAAGTCTTTGCACTCTATCTCAATGATAGCATTGCTTTTTTAGTGCTTAATTAATATTCAAGTGGGAAGTGCTCCCAAAGCCAAGCAAAGCGATTAGGACACATTGATATATACCATACTCCTTGTGTGACAGAGCATATACCTGCCCCCAGTGACTTCATAGGTAACTCAGTAGTGTAACAAGAGCCCCTTTAGAAAGTGATTTTAATGGTAAATGGTTTGGTTTACTGTTCAGTTGCACTACAGAAGTTAATTAAACTAAATCTAAGAGGTGTGTTGAGGTAACTCTGGATTGTGCTTTTGTTTTCATACACATGCTGCTAGGTGTTATATATGCAGTAAATTAGTAACAGGTATAAGCTGTTGAATTAATTACATATTTGGTGTGAAACTGTACTGTGCAAGATTGGGTACTACATTGTAGACACTCTGAAATTATTCTTTTAATGAGGAGTAGTTGTGTCTTCAATTAAAACCTGAAAAGATAGGTGGCAACTTTTTGCAGAAATGTGCAAAGAACTTTTCCAGTGATTAATAGCAGTGTTAGCAGTTTACTTAATGCAAAAGACAGAGTCCCCTTTCTGAGGTATTTTTCAGTTGCTTAACATTAGGGGCAGAGCATGGGTACTGTTTTAAAATAAAATTCAACAGATAAATACTTTATCATTAGCAGTGTCTGGCAACTCCCAGCAAAAGAACTTCTAATTAACATCAGCATAACAAGTCTGAAATGCACTAAATTTGTTGCATTAATATTCTAACTTGATTATTTATTTAATATTTCAGAAGTGTAGCGCAGGAATTATTCTATTTTTTCTCCATCTCAAAGTGAATCAGTTTTTTACTTGTGTCTTTCTCTTTATTCATATATTATCTTAAATATGATCCATTGTGAAGGTAAGGAAGGGAGTTTGTTATTATTTTATGCCAGCAGCATTTGTTTATGAGTTTATATTTATGGGCTGTTGTAATAATTTGACTTCAAGTGGACATATTTGAACTCCTATATAAAATTGTATTCTAAACAGTGTACTGCTTAACAGGAATGCTGAATGTGTCAAAACAAAAATACCTTTCCAATAATAAACACCTTGAAAGTAGAAAATCACACAGCTGTCAATCTTTTTACTTGATACAGGTGAAGATACCAAACATTCATCATTATATTTTCCCTCTACTTACAAATAATGTCACACATAAATTACATTATTGTAATAATTTGTGCAAGCAAAAAGGAGAGTTTCACTTCTCATTTTTTTTCTCTGTGATTTACTGTTACTGAATTTTAACATAGATTAATTTCAAGTTAAATGGATGTGACACACACTGAAGATGACAATCTTATAACTATATTTTCATGAAGAGAATTCCTGCCATCCTTAGATGTACTGCCTCTTCTCTGTCTAGTCACTTTTAGTCATCATTACTCCCACAGGTTTTCTCAGAAGTTCCATAACTTCTCAGTCCCATGAAAAAGTCAACATTCTCCACAGTTTGCATTCTTCACATTTTGAGTAATACATATTTGGTAGTATTTGAAAGTATTGCTACCTGAATGCCGGCTGAGGCATGACCACTGTTCTGCTGTGTGCCACTTGGAACTGTATATGTTCTCTGTTTTTCTGAAAGTGCTCAGCCCTCCCCAGTTCCCTGCACATGCTTTGTAGCCAGAAGAAATTTCATAAATGTAACTGGCCTAAAAAACTTTGATTTGATATAATATATCCTGCTCTTTTGAAACACCTGCATAAATCTTGTTAATGCTAATGTACATTGCATGCTTACAGAGAGGGGGAAGGATAACCATATGTCTGAGATTTATATGGTCTTTGTGATGTTATTTGTAATGATTTCTGTGTTGTGTTCAGGCATAAGTTTTTCTTCACAGGGTTCATATTGATGTCAGTAGGAGGTATGTTTTCATAACTGCAGAGTGTAATTGGTTTTTTTTAACTACCATAGCATATGTATCAGTGCTCAGGACTGAAGATTATTGGAGCCAGAGAAATACCTAAATAGAGAGACAAGGGTGCAATGGCTATAAATATGCACGTAGATTTAGATTCCTTAATCTAACATGTCTGAAAATGCAAGGCATGCTTAAGATGTTGATCTTGGCACTTGGAAAAATAAGAGAGATGTGAGCATTCCCAATCAGTTTATAAATATAAATTTTCTTTGGATTAAAAAAAAACCCTAACTGAAATCAAACCTTGAATTAAACTACTATTAGTCTATGGATAGATGTTCTAGAAAGTTTGCCCTCTACCTCATATTTTTTGCATAGCCAGATGTAGCTAAGCACAAATCATCCAGATCTGAATGTAATATTGTTGTGCTGTAACCTTGTTGTGAAATTAATGATACATTATCAGATTTTTTAAAGGCCTGTTATTATATTAAAGTTTTCTTGGTCTGCCATCTTGTTCCTTTTGATTAGATTTTGCTTTTAGTACTTCATATTGATCCAAGAATAAATCCTTCATGTTTATAAACTGTTATTACATTGATCTTTTCTTTTTCTCTTCTTGACTTGACTGAAAGTGTGAGACATATTGTAAGTCATAACTTGCCACTTTCTCACATCACTTTAGCATTCTGTTTTCCACATGTATGTGGTACTTTTGCCCTGTCATTTTTTGAGTAATCAGTTTGATGTCTCTTCATGTTGATTAAAAATGAATCCATGATTTGCAATATACAGTGTTTCTACTTCTGTGTATCTTTATACATGTGCTATCTGTATAGTTGCCACTAATATTGCGTGTACAGTGAAAAAGATTGTGTTATATGTGTCCAGTTTGTGTTTTAAACAGTTAAAATGTTTGGTCACTTTCTTCCTCCAAAAGGTATGGGTGCTTCTGGTAACTGGGCTTTTGGAATAAGGTGGAACTCCAAAAGGAAGAGATTTTTAGTTGTGATTTATTTTTATATAATTTTATGAAGTGTTTTTCTACCTATGAGCAGCGTGGTCCAAATTATCTGCTTGATTTATAGGTATGAGATTGTATTACGGATAACCTGAGTAAAATAGGTGGCTAAATTCAAATCTGATTTGTTTACCTATTAATAGTCTCTCTTCCAAAAGAGTTGAGAACAAGTGTGGATGAGAGAATTTAGTTGTATTCTTTGCATTTCGTATGAAGTCACCAAGATTTTTCATCTTGTATGCAAGTTGCCATCATGAGACTAAACTAGCAAGTTTTGTTATTTTGACTGCTTCCTCAAGACCCTGGCTTTTCACCTGAATTGGCTGAGTTGACTAATCCAGCAGTCTGGGAGTTACTTAAGGTATTTGCTCTGTGTAGCTGATCTGTGGTGCTGTCATCTGGAAATAACCCTAGGATCTCCTAGACACTGTGGGGCTCAATATTTGTGCCAGAAGAACAGTTAGCAGTCTATGGACTCCTGAAGGAGAGGCTGGAAAGAAAGGGTAGCATCCAGGATTTTGTTTATGGTAGTGCCTGCCCTCTTGGGTTTCAGATCAAATGCCATACAGATTTGAAATAGATTATGTAGTGTCTTCTCTGTCAGTACACGTGTTCCACTTCGGAGTGTAATTGCACCTGTGCAATTGAGCTGATACAGTATATTTCTACGCAAAACAATCTGTATCTTCTACTCATCTAGGGTTTTTTTGTGCTCTGCACTGAGTGCAGGGAGAGCAGTGCACATCTTCCATTCTTTAGTATCTCTCAATTCTGGCTTTTGCTTAGTAATGCTTCCTGTGGCTTCTAATCTATAGTTTTATCTCTATGAAAGTAAATTTTAAAAAATCCAAACAAACAAGTTTGTAAACAATCTCAAATTATAAATATCTAGACCTTGTGTGATGTTTTAAAATCTGAGTTTATAAAACCTGTGAATATGAATAGTATACAAATGCATTTGTGTAACATTAAATCTAAGTGATTGTGCTCCTGCAATACTTTGGTTTATCACTCTCTTTCACTATTTCTACATGAATTAGACATACAGAAATTTGAATTACATGCAGCATTTTAAAACTTGTCTTTTCCCAAGTGCGTAAGTCAAAGAAAGAAAAAGCCAGTGTTCATATGGAAAGAATTGTGCTGATACAGTCTGATGTTACAGTTCCGTAGTTCACTAGAGAGAGACAAGGAGTCTCAAGATAATTTACTTTTCTATGTCATGAATTACCTGTTACTGCTTACAACTAAGAGAAGTTATATAAGAGATGTAGATGTGACACTGACAGGCTTGCTTGTACTTTTCAGTGGATTGAGGAGTGCCACATACTGTCTTTTACAAATAGGCTGGGGTTTTTTCTGGTTAAATTGTTGGTGTTCTCAACTTTATTAAAAATATCTGCTCTCTTAATTTTTTTGAGTAAGTCAGGCACAGTGTAACTCTGGTGCAGGCCAACCTCTGATGGTTTCTTGCTACGGAATGTTTAAATTGAATATGACCTTGATCAGCAAGGAACCAACAAGGAACTTGAATATAAGCCTGGGTTATGTGGGGTTATGGGGATGTTTTTGCATGTTACTAATTGCAGAGAGCTGTGTGCTGCTCCAGGAGCCTTTGATGAAACTCTGTGCAGTAGTTTCTGTCACATGTTCCTTTAAGAGATACTAGGGAATGAGGTAGTTTTTTATATGTGGGGTGTGTATTGTGATGTGTTTTGCCAAGACCTGGCAATTTCTTTGTGTCATGTTTGTCTGGGCACAGTGGGGGAGTGTTTGAGATGATCTGTGCTTCCATGTCCTTAGAATGGTGAAAATACCCACCCCCTCATTGCTATACCCAGGTGCTACAGGCTCTGCTTTCCCACTGTTGGATTCATAAGAAGGAGTTGGCTGAGTTTCAGCTAGAGGTAATTCTCATAGAAAGCTATGAAAAAATTAATGGTGTCTTATCTGATTCCACTGTTGAGAAAGAATGCTTGCTTCTTTAGGAAGTCTCATCTACTGATTTAATAGATTCTGCTAATACTATGAGAACATAGTTGGAGACAGCTTTTTTTTTCTTTCTTTTTTTTTGGTAAGAAGTACCTTTTTACTAATTTGTCTGGGAATTACTGGTCAATGTGTGAATCTTCTCAATTTAGAGCCTTCTGTTTTAGTTCGGGGTGTGTGTATTGAAAGTCTGTTGTCTACCATGGCATGCTGGACTTTTTAATTTACTTAAATTGTAAACTTGCCCAAAGCTTCATATGTTTAAATGCTGTATAGATGTGAATATCAGAATAAAATTCTAGTCTGAGGTATATGTATATCTCTCTCCCACTGAAATAACAAGAGTCATATGTGCACATGTGAAGAACTGATCTAGGATGTAAGCATTTTCTCAAATAGTTATAAAATATGAACATAATTTGCTTTTATTTCTCTATTATGAGGGTCCCTAAAAGGGCTCAGAACAGTCAAGAATAACTTCTTCACAAATAAGTACTGTAATTATTTCAAGTGTTCTACATTGCATTTCTTGCTTTACTTTTCTCTCTTTTTCAGGTTTGCTGTTGCCTTTTTTATGATTTGTATGCAGGATATGCTTTTGACTGGCAAGAGATCCTAAGCTGATGAACTGTTTTGAGTCTGATTAGAATCTTGCCCATGGACAGTAACATAAGCATCAAACCTCTCATGCAGCCAACCCTTATACCTCTAGGGAAGAGTAGGTTGTTAATAACTTTGCTTATGCTTTCTGCGTTTATAGCATACTTGTACTGATGTTTCTGCTTTGATACTAGGACCATTTCAAATTTCATTCTAAATTATCAAATAAAGCTACAACACTGCAGTGGCCAGGAAAACAAGAGGATGGACAGTAACAGGTTTATGATTGAAATTCTTCCAGTTTTTCAATTCTCAGGCTAATATATGTGCTTGTGTTGCCAGCAGTTGTCTACAATAACTGAAGAACTATTTCTTTACATATTTTTTGGTTTTGTTTTATTTTAATTAAAAGAAAATCTTTCTGAAGAAATAAACAAAGCTGATAAAGTTTGAGAGTTGGTAAGGCAAACGATTCTTGTAATTCAGCAGAGGACTACATTATTTGGGTGATAGTTTAGTTCAGCCTTTCTGCATATCACTGCTTCATCTCAATAGAAGAAAAAATATGTATTTCTTCTTACAGTTTCAGCTAAAAAACAGTACAGGACAGAATTTGTTGAAGAATAGTCTGTTCTGCATGTTCAGAATAAACCAGCATTATATATTGGGGATTTCCTTTACTGGGCTGTTTTATGCCTAAACACAGATTTTTCATACATACAGGACTTACTGATGCAGGCATTGTACAGTGATGTATGTGGGGGAGCATTATGAAATGCCATCACAATACCATCAGAAATATTATGCTGCCACTTCCTTACCCAACTCTGTGTCTGCTCCTGTGTGTATATACTTAATAGTATATTTAGTTTTGGTCTAGAATACTACCTGATCTTCCTGACAGAATTCTGACTGGCAAATAAGAGTTGATTGGAGTCCTTGTCCTCTTTGTGGAGTGTGGGTTAAGGCTTCTTAAGAAAATCTAAGATCAGAGCATAGGAAAGCTCTCCTAAGAGCTTTATGCTTACAGTTGTATATACAAACACAGACACCTCCAGAGTTTGCCGATGTCTTGGATTAGTTCCTGCTTGTTGATGTAGCAGAATTAAACTGCAAAGATAATATTTATAAGAGCTTGAAGGAAACAGCTGGTAATAGAGGATCTTATTGAGGGCAAAGAGCTTTTTTGTGGTCTTGGGTGTTATTTCTGCCTTACATCTGGTGCTTGTAACATAGTTGAGAGAGGAAATACAGGCAATCTGAGGGATGCTTTGAGACGGGCCTTTTTTGGAAGAGGGGTTGGGACCACATAATTTATTAATAAATTCAGATATGTAGATGTTTTAGCCCATTCTTCATAAAGCTGGGATTTAAAAAGATAAAGGCTTTAACCCTGTTGGCAGATGCTGAGCTTTGTAACAGATTCAGTTTGAGTATAAATGTGAAACACAGTTGGAAGGACCTGTGCCGCCCTTTGCCATAGTTGTTGCACACTGGCAACTGTTGTTGTTGTCATATATAGCAGTTTTTACTGCCTTTAATAAAAGTCAGAGAAGTGTTGGTAGTGCACCAAAACACCCCAGTATTCCCTTCACTGTGAGTCTCACAGAAGTTGTTTAGTATTTACTTATTAGAGTTACGACACCCATGCTGACCCCATAATTCATGCAAAATGTCTGCAAGCTGATTCATTTCTGTTAATTTGGTGGTTTCAAATGATCTTGTTTCATCTTGCTATCTTTAGCTTTTTTTATCATAAACCACAGGAAAAGGTTTTTTCACTGTTATTGTGACTACTTTGAACATAGTCTTATATCTGTGATCATAGTGGAAATTGTAGCAATGGTCTGCTCTTTTATAGGTAATTCTTTGTGAGTTTTTTAAACTTCCTATTTTAATCTTATTCTTTATTTGTTATCTGCCTAGAAACCACTCTCTTGATCACATATTTTCAGAGTTTTGACATTTGAATGCAATGAATACATTGAATTCTTAATGGTGAGTGATTTTAATCTTTACAGTGGCAATAAATCTGTCAAACCCCTCAAGGGTGAGGATTTCTTGATAGTTTATTCCCTTTCTGCTTTTTGAAAAGGTTGCTTGATTTCAAGTTGTAGGGCTGGTAACTATTGTTTTTTTTTACTAATGCTCAAATATCAAAGCAGGTGCTCCAACAAGCTTTACTTAAAGCTAATCATTATAACCTGCTTATCCTAAGATTAACTGGTGTAAGTTAGCTCTCTTTGGCAGTAGATTATTTCTCTTTCCTGAGGTGTAGGAAGCTATTCTAATTTTTTCATTGACATGCAAGTACAAGCAGAGAAGACTGAATACAGCTGGTTTAAAATGGTATTTTGTCGTGACAAGACTATCCACATGCTTGTTTTGGGAATGTTCATTTCCACATTGTGGGGAATCTGAGCTGTCATGATATTAATGTTTTATTTTATCCTTGTACTGAGACTGTTGCAGCAAATGCACTGATAAAGACAATAAAATGAGGGATGGTTGCTATAATTCACTTATACTGAACATCTGAAAAAAAATCTCTGCTAGTTTTTGCAGTTTCTCTGCCACTGCCAAAGTTTTAAGGTTTTTATGTTGTATGCAGAGAAGATTTCTCTGATATTCAAATGATGTTCAAATTATTCTTATTTTCTATCCCTCTTATAGGGAAGATGAGGAAGAATATTATTTGAGAGGTACAAGCAGATTTCCATGCCTATATGAGTAAAGAACAGTTAAGTTAGAACTCCTAAAATGCATTAAACTACATTAGTTGCACTTTGTAAACAATTTCATCTGAAGTGTCCTTCCATCTGTTCCAGCCAAATAATTGCAACATTGTTTAATTTTTAGAGAAAAGCCAATTAAAAGCGGCCATGCTTTCCAAGGTGGATCTATACTACTATTAAACGTTAAACAGGAAACATTTAATACAGTTAAAAACAGGTTTTCCTGCCTTATTTTATATTTCAGTGATTGAATTTCTGACATAGATTTTTTCTGATTGTGCTGACTAAGGAAAAGTTGGTTTGTTAAGGGGTTTTTTGAGAAAAGATAAATGGTGGAACTACAGAATTTTTTAGAGTGTTGTCAAAATACAATAGTTCATTCCATAGAAGTTAGTACCTATTGCTTATGGGTCATTATATTTGACTGGAAATTTTAAATATTTTTTTTTCATTTTTGCAAGAGCTGATATGTGATACATTACAGTCAGAGTGTTGTCATATGTATTTTCTCTGCTCACACACTCATGCTTCCCACCAGTTTGTGGCTGTTGTAAATTCACTTTTGGACAGTGGGAATCTTGTGATACAGGCTGAGAGTTAAACTGTTAAAACGGGTGGAGGAATGCACTCAAGAGCAGTTTCTCCTTAGGGAGATCAGAAGGACCAGCATACTGCTGAGTGTGCTGCCAAGGACAAGAAAAGGGTGCTGTGTGTTTCCTTTTTCTGTGAGGGAATTGGGTCTGTGAAGGATTGATAAATGCTGACAAGACAGAGTAAGTAGAAACAAATTTTAACCATTTGGTAGTATGTACGCTTAAGTAAGTCTTCAGGGAAGTATTCAGGAACTGCTGGTTATGCAACTGGTATTAACTAAATTTAACTGTAAACATAGTTACCTTTGGTCTTGGTAGAAATTTTGGAACATGTTCATGTCCTGTGAGTGGTCAATATTTACATGCAAATATGAAAACATGGTCTCACAAAAAGAGAGAGGTTTCAGTGTACTGGGAGAACTTCTGCCAGAAAGCAATCAAACGTGGGAAGCAATCAAAATTTTTCTGCTTATTTTAAAATTTAAAATCCGTGGTGATTTTAAAAACAAATTCAAAACAGCTAAACAAAACCACCTCAAAATTGGTATCTTTTGACACATGGTAATGTAGTTGCTCTGATCCTGCAAGACAGGAAACCACCTCATTGTATTTTGGATTTGGAAAAATACTTATTAATATAATCTGTGTTAGCATTTTGCCTAATAATTTGGCATTATCAGCAACTTAAAAACTGAAATTCTGTCTTCAAGGTTGACTGGATAAATTCACAAAGCAGACGTTATCAGGCCACAGAAGAAATTTTGAATTCCATAGGTGTTTCTAGAATGTAAAGGTGTTGCCTTCTTTTTGGCATCTTTGAAAAGAGCTCATAAATATAGTCTGTGACAGTTTCCTGGACAACAGGAAAAGTATTTGTTTAGTCCTTAGGATGGCCTGAAACAAATCTGGAGATGTAAAAAAAGTTAAATTGATAGAAGATGCAACAGAAATACATTAATATGTTATATGTATTATAATTAATTAATGCAGTTCTTAGTTATGCTAGCTATTTCAAATTAGAGTATCCCTTGCTGTGTGCTTCAATAATAATAGCTGGATGTCTTTGTATGATGAATGAAGTAATTCACATGCACACTTGCTACTTCAAGCTAAACTATCCGTTTGCCACATGATTCTACATTAATAGCTGGATGTCCTGTATAACAGATAAAGTAATACTCAGGCACACTGAAGCTCTTCTGTCACTGGATATAATGTAATTTAATCTTATTTCTCCATCAGCACAATAAATGGGACTGTGTGTGAAAGAGAATCTGTGTTTGTTTGTAAGATTTTACTTGGAAATAATCTTCAAAAAAGGAAGAAAATGAATGCATTGCAAAGAGTCCCATGTTCCCAAAAGATTCTGTTTATAGTTTTGTTGAACTTAGCATTTATTGTAAGGATTGTTCTAGTTTTAATAATCATAGTGCTGTTCTGTTTTAATATTGCATGATCTGTGGGCTACCATAAAGTTGTTACAAATTGAAGGGCTGATATAACATGAAATGAAGCAGCTCTTCTGAATGTTCCTTTTGTTCAGTATTTAACAAATTAGTGTGTTGACATTTGTCATTGATGGATTTCATTATTTGGTGAAAGGGCTTTAGAGGGGTTGACAGCATGAATGGTTTGTCCTGCAGACTTTCGAGAATTGATAAAGGCGTCTTTGTCCTTTGTGCAAAAGCACAACAGATATCTTATTGACCAACACATGCAAAAAAGAAGGCTTGTATAGCTGCTGTGCAGAATAAACTTAAAAAATGAAGCCATTACGTATTCCTCTATATTTTTCTTCTTTTTTTTTTTTTTTTTTTTTTTTTTTTTTTTTTTTTTTTTGCTAACAGCCTCTATCTCCTTAATCATAGTAGCCAGAAGCATTGGATACTTATTTGGTAAAATGAAAACATGTAATTTTTATCAGTTTATAGATGACAAAAATAAGAAAAACAGATTATGGATGGTAGTACAACTGATTGAATTAATTTCTACATTTCTAAGATGAATGTATATTTGTATAAACAGATGATAAAAGCATATTATAAATAATGCAATTTAGCAGTAATTCTGAAAATCAGAAAAGTCTCAATAGTGTTGGATTTTCACCATTTTACCATTTTCACCAATTTTTTAAAGAAAAATGAAAGACTTCAGCAGATGGATTAATAACTACCAATTCTTAAAAGCAAGAATTGTGGGTGATGCTGCATATGGGCAAAATGTGATTTTTTGGATAACAATCTTTTTATTTGCTCCTGCATTCATAAATGGCACAAGGTGCAACAGTGTAATAGATACCAACTGAAAATTTAAAAGAATTGTATCTGTGCCTCTTGTATGATCTGAGAAGTTCAGATTTTTTTTTTTAAATCTGAGCTTTACCTCTTTATTTATTTTTTTCTTAGAAACATCAAGGATTTATAGCTCGTTCTCCTCCAGTAGTGCTTAGGGTTTCCTGAATGATTCAAGTACATATCTGGAGTTTTCTCATTCTGCAAATGAAGTATTTGTCACAGGAATCCTTAAAAAACAAGAGCTTTTCTTAGGTTTTGTTTTGTTAGTGGTGCTGCTTTTACTGTAGCTCACAGAGATTTAATAAGAACCACTTCTGCCTTCCAGCAGATTTAATTTCCTTTAAAACAGTGATACCACAAAGTCTTGAATTGAGGAAAGAATCCTGGGAAACTCAAAGAACAAGCAGGCTGTTTTGATGTTCCTTCATTGATTTGGCTTTTTTGTTGTGGATAATATCTTTCTTGTATAAATAAAGTGAAGAAAAAATTACTCATTGTTTACTTTGTTTTGTCTTGTCCATATCACCTTTTGAGAGCACTAATGTATAGGCCCTTGAGTGATTTTCAGTGAATATGGTGAAGCATATATATATTGCTTTTGTCTAATTGTTTGTTGTAGATGTTTATTTGCAGTTTGTCTCCCTGCTGTATTAATATCTGCCAGAAACTTCATGATATAGTAAAAGGAAGTCTAAATCTTCCAGAAATAACAATGATGGAAAGCTACAAAGAATGAAATCCATCCATGATCAAGTGATACCATTCAGCAGTGACAGAATGTAATCATTTAGACTGGGGCTGAGGAATGTTGTTAATGGCTGTTCATTGTATTAATCATTTAGCAAGAATACAAAAATTAGTTTTAAAAGTCAATGAAACAAATTCTGTATTCATTTCTAATATAAAACAAATTTCATTTTTAAACCTCCCCTTTGACATATGAAAAGGAAAACAAAAAAATTACACTGAACTGATTTATCTTAATCCATTGCTCACTTCTTGCAGAATTAATATGATCAATTAAATTATTTCATTACGATGATCAATGTCTATCAGTTGCTATTTTCTGTTCACTTTTTTTAATTTCACCAAGTACATCAGAGTAATTTTGTGGTCCTAATATAAATCAGTGTTAAATGAAAAAAAAAATTAATACAAACACATGGTCCAAATAGAGGGTTTCCACATTATTATTTGTTATTAAGTATTTTCACATGGTTAATAGTTTAACTGTTAGGTTTTTAAAATATTTTCTTCATTTGACCAATTTCTTATATTTGGAAGGACTCAGAAATGTAGTAAAAGTTTCATATAAAATCTGGAATGTAGCAAGTTTGCAATGTTAACCAAATATTGCATTTATATCTGTATATAAAATTCTTGCTGAAATTAGTGGAACTATGGTATTTCCTCTGTCTCCTTAGATCTGAACAAAATTTGTTCTCAGCCTCTGACTTTTTGTGAAGCTACCTATATCAGCAAGAGTAAAGATGTTTCATCATCATTGTGATCTATCAGCTTACATCAAACAAAAAATATAAGATGGATACATCCATATCCTAAGATACTTTGCAGAGCAATCTGAATTAGAAATGAATTAATTTTCTTCATCTTTATTTCTTGCTCTGTAATTGAAGTACTGTAGATTGAATTCCAATCTATCTTTTTTTTAAGAAAAACACCAGTAACCAAATTCAGTTGTGTAGCTTGTAAGATTTGTTTGGAAATGTCTGCCATGATACAGTGCAGTGCTACATTATGAATATTTATTAAGGGATGTGGGAAGTGGTGTCAGAAATTATTTTCAGTGTTAGCAGTGTCAATATTTGTTTGAGGAGCAGTTGGAAGTGAAGTGTGAAGGTCAGAAACTGAGCTGCATAAAATACAGGGTTGGCTTTGTTGCTTTTTTTTTTAAAGTAGTGAAACAGGTGCTTGTATTTATTGAAGTCACTTAATTTGCTCTTAGCCATAAATCAGTTAACTATATATATATCAATTAAATATGGAAAAGTCATTGTGTGACCACATGAAAAGCTGAAGTCTCTTACGGTGTTTCTCTTGGAAAGCTTGCTGTAAGATTTTGGATAGTGTTGTAGCTATTTGTTATTAGGAGGTGTTTTGTAATTGATTTTTGTAAAAGAGTGTGTTACTTTGTGGTTTTTTTGGACAAGAAGTTTCAAACAAATCTCTAAAGAAAATCTTGATGGGAACTTAAGGTTTTGAAATTGTAATTCTTTCTCTCCCGCTACCCCATAATGTTCTATGTTTGCTGCTCTTTACAATAGCAGGCAAATTTTGCGATTATGTGGAAGTTTCTAAAAGAATAGATATTGTTGGGCTTACATATGACATTAGTAAACAAAATATGGAGAGTTCAGAAATATGTTCATGCTCTGCGATTCCCTCATTGTGATAAAGAATGTAGAAGATGAAAAGAAGTGAGCTAAAGGTGTTGTTAGGCATCCTAGGGGCATCACAGGTCAACTCATGGATAACTCTACAGCTCTTACTTGACTTGACTTGACTCCTGGTTGTTCTTGTCACGTCCAGTTACTAATGATCTTACTACAAAATTGGGTTAACTTACTGCTGATACCTGAGTCTCAGATATCAGACTGAAGTTTGTATGTAAAATACACAACTCTTTGTTTCCTTCTTGCTTTACTTCCCAAGTCAGGATATTTTAAGCAGATAGGGTATATTACGATGATATGAGTGCAGCAGGATATCGACCACAGACAAGCTGTTTTGTGATTTTTTGTAAAAATACAGTTAAATGTTTTTGACTTAGCACTGTCAAAGAGTGTGTGCTCTGTATGTGTTAGAGGATGAAACATAATTGTTTGAAGAAATAGGTTGTGTTATTACCAGATTGTTAATTTGTGAACAATAGGTTGGGTGGGAGAGTTGATCTGCTGGAGGGCAGGAAGGTTCTGCGGAGGGATCTGGACAGGCTGGATCAATGGACTGAGGTCAGTAGTATGAGATTTAACAAGGCCAAGTGCTGAGTCCTGCCCTTGGGTCACAACAACCTCATCTTTAGCTGTAGCCTTGGAGCGGAGTGGCTGGGAAGTGTTCTTTGCAAAAGGACCTGGGGGTGCTGATTGACAGCAGCTGAGCATGAGCCAGCTGTGCCCAAGTGCCCAAGAAGGCCAATGGCACCCTGGCCTGTATCAGCAATGGTGTGGCCAGCAGGGCCAGGGCAGTGATTGTCCCCTGTACTGGGCACTGCTGAGGTCACTCCTTGAGTGCTGTGTTCAGTTCTGGGCCCATCACTGCCAGAAGGACATTGAAGGGCCAGAGCATGTCCAGAGAAGGGCAACAGAGCGGAACAAGTCCTGTGGGGAGCAGCTGAGGGAGCTGGGGATGTTTAGCCTGGAGGAAAGGAGACTCAGGGGAGAACTTTTTGTTCTCTACAACTGCTGAGAGGGAGGAGGGTGCAGCTAGGTGGGGGTCAGTGTCTCCTCCTAGGTAACAAATTACAGGACAAGAAGAAATAGCCTCAACTTGCCCCAGGGTAGAAAGAAATTTCTTCACAGAAAGAGCTGCCAAGCACTGGAACAGGCTACCCAGGGAAGTGTTGAAGTCACCCTCTCTGGAGGTATTTAAAAGGTGTGTAGATGTGGCACTTAGGGACACGGTTTAATGGTGGACTTGGCAGTGCTGGGTTAATGGTTTGACTTGATGATCTTAGAGGTAATTCCCAAATGAAACAATTCTATGATTCTATTTTGTGGTGTGCTCTTGATCTTGATAGTCAGGTATAGGAAAATTCTTGTAACTCTTCTGTTGCAAGTGATAGTTTCACCCTCTGGTGTTAAAATTGTATATTTTATTTGGTTTGTGGACAGAGAAGCTGATCCTAGAAGAAAGCTAGAACTTGTTATATAAAAGAAATTAAAGATAATAAGGCACTTTTTTGGCATGCCTGGTGCAAAAATTAAAACCTCCAAAATGTTTCTTGTCTGCTAGGTGTGCATTTTATTGGGCAACTTAATAAATACCTTGTTTTAGGAGATACAGCTCTGCATTTTATATTTCATGTCCCCTGACACTGAGCATAAAGTTAAGAGAATTTAACTATGTGGAATTAGTTGGGTTGATAGTCTTCCTTTATGCTGATCCCACATTATGTGGGAGTGCATAATTCTTTAATTTTTGAAGCACATTAAGCTTGTATCCTTTTGTTTCAGGTCAGTATGATTGGTCCTTTCGTGGTAGCAAAGTAAGGTCTCCTACCATATATTTGTCAACTCTTGTTAACATTTTCAGTGTGGCCTAATTTATTTTTATTCCTCATAAAGGTACAAAGCTATGTTAGTCTCTGAAGAGACTTCATGAAATCTTCTCTCTGAATAATGTGCAGACAAATTAATTGTGACCCGTAAGTCCAAAGACGTGGAAAGGTGTCATAGGTGTCACAGTTGTATGTGATAAGTACATACTGTCTTTTTATGTTTTCTTCAAGATTGTTGATTAGGTGTTAATATGGGATTGATGACATTGAGAAGGATCAAGAATTGTTGCAAACTCTGCTTTTTGTGTGGTGGTTTTGAGCTTAGGCTCATGTTATCTTTCTCCTTTTGCTGTATGAATTCTTCAGTTTTATGGCAAGTACTGGTTTTGTTGTTGAACAGCAGCAGAGTTTCTCCCGAGAGGTTTCACCCTTGTTTATACATATCCTCACTAGTCTAGTTTGGGGCTGCAAAATACACAAGACAGAAGAGATTACCAGTTTACAGAGCAGCTTCTGCTTGGGTGTTCAGATCATTATTTAGGCACTTGATTGAAGTTTACAATTTGGATCTTGAATTGCAGTACTGAGCTGACTGTTACTATCCTCCTTCCAAAACACAGGGATTAGTTTACTTTCCATATAGCCTACCCTACTGTGTTGATGCATGACTTACTGAGTAAAAAGTTAGTCATCTAGAATGACTTTCAGTTGTAACTTACGTAACTTCTTGGTTTCTCCCTAAAATGGTAGGAAGGCAAAACTTTAAAAATTAGCTTCCATTATTTCTGGAATAGTGCTCAGAGTATCCTACCAGATCCTTGTCTCTACAACTGCATCTGAATATATATTTGAGTTTCTGGTATACTGTAAACCTAGGAGGTGAAAAAGATTGTAGTTCTCTCAGTACTGCACTGTAACATACACTAGACCAACGGAGATTATAGAGGTAAGGAAGTAGATGTTGAGTGTTTGTGTGTCTGTTTTCCAATGGCACAAACACCCACAAAGATAAATTAAGCTAACGTTCAAAGTCTGATGTAGATACTGCAGACATCATGTTGATACTGTTCTTTGTATCACTGGAAGAATGTAGTTTTGTCATGTTTTGTCACTGGCCAAACACCAGGCACACACAAAAGTTGCTTACTCACCTTCCTCTGCCACAGCTGGGCACAGGAGAGGAAGAAATTAACAAAGGGTTCATGAGTTGAGATAAGGACCAGGAGAAAACACTGCAAGGGCAAAACAGTCTCAGCTTAAGGATATGAAGTGAATTTATTACTAACAGAGTCAGAGGAAGATAATAGGATGTAAAATAAGACCTTAAATCACCTTTTCTTCCCCCAGCCCCTCTCTCCTTCCCGCCCACAGTGTAGGGAGATAGGCCATGCAGGTTTTGGTCAGTTCATCACCCAAGGTTTTCTTCTGCTGCTCAGGGAGAGGAGTCCTTCCCCTGTGAGACCTTAGGGTCCCTCCCACAGGAGACAGTTCTCCATGAACTTCTCCAGCGTGGGTCCACTCTCATAAACAACAGTCCTGCCAAAACTGCTCTAACCCATGCATAAAGTCTTCCCAAAACTGCTGTGACTCTTCCACGGGGTGCACTCCTCCAAGGACAGGCTGCTCCAGGCTGGGAGCAGGGCCCCCTCTCTCCTCCATATCTCCCACTGGATCACAGCCTCCTCCAGGCATCACCCACTCCAGCATGGGCACCTCCCCCACAGGAGGACTCTCTGCATGGGTGGATCTCTGCATCCCCCATGGATCCTCACAGGCTGTGGGTGGATCTCTGCATCCCCCATGGATCCCCATGGGCTGTGGGTGGATCTCTGCATTCCCTATGGATCCCCATGGGCTGTGGGTGGATCTCTGCATTCCCTATGGATCCCCATGGGCTGTGGGTGGATCTCTGCATTCCCTATGGATCCCCATGGGCTGTGGGTGGATCTCTGCATTCCCTATGGATCCCCATGGGCTGTGGGTGGATCTCTGCATTCCCTATGGATCCCCATGGGCTGTGGGTGGATCTCTGCATTCCCTATGGATCCCCATGGGCTGTGGGTGGATCTCTGCATTCCCTATGGATCCCCATGGGCTGTGGGTGGATCTCTGCATTCCCTATGGATCCCCATGGGCTGTGGGTGGATCTCTGCATTCCCTATGGATCCCCATGGGCTGTGGGTGGATCTCTGCATTCCCTATGGATCCCCATGGGCTGTGGGTGGATCTCTGCATTCCCTATGGATCCCCATGGGCTGTGGGTGGATCTCTGCATTCCCTATGGATCCCCATGGGCTGTGGGTGGATCTCTGCATTCCCTATGGATCCCCATGGGCTGTGGGTGGATCTCTGCATTCCCTATGGATCCCCATGGGCTGTGGGTGGATCTCTGCATTCCCTATGGATCCCCATGGGCTGTAGGTGGGTCTCTGCATCCCCCATGGATCCCCATGGGCTATGGGTGGATCTCTGCATTCCCTATGGATCCCTATGGCTGCAGGAGCAGCTACTTTGCCACGGTCTCACCACAGCCTGCAGAGGAATCTCCTCTCCTCCTTCTCCACTGACCTGCTGTCTCCATGTTTCCCTCACATGTTCTCACCTCCTCCTCTTCTCTGACTAATGTGCCACACTGTGCTTTTATTTTCTTCTAAAATATGTCGTCACAGAGATGTTACCAACCTCTCTCACTGGCCCAGCTTGGCCAGCAGCATGTCCACTTTCAGAGCCATCAGCCACTGGCTCTGCTGGACATGGTAGAAGCTTCCAGCAGCTTCTCACAGGAGCCACCGCTGTGGCCCCCCTGCTGCCAAAAATCAGGCTGTGTAAAACCAGCATAAGGTTAAAGGCAACTGATAAGAGCTTGCTTAGACTTCACTATTTCTTCACTATTTCACTAATAGACTTCACTATTTGTGAAGAACTGTCATTTAATTTTCTGACTTTTCCAAGTGCCAATAATCTTTAAGTGTATACCTTGATTTTAATGTGTTCATGTTAAAATATTTGGGACTTCCCCTGCTTCCTTCTACATATTTGAGAAGGGATTTTTTAGAACTACAATAACTGTCTCACCCATTTATCTGATTACATTTTTTCTAAATAGAAAATTCAGAATAGGATTTTTTAAAAAGTATATATATATGTAAGTGGTATCTGTAATAGTGATTTTTGGTGCTGCCTTTGAAGCACCAAAGCAAATGCTTTGAAGCACCAAATGCTTCAGAAGCATTATTTCTCAGGTAACAATAGTCTTGGCTCTGTTCTTTCCACAAGTATGTAGGAAAATGTATGTGCAGATCTCTGTGTGTTAAGTGGGAAAGATTTTTACTTCAAAATGAATGGAAAAAGTTTGTAGAAATGAACTTCATGTTCCCATCTTAAATGCGTATTTAGGTTCTTGCACATACATTTGGCTAGGGTTTGTGCTGTCTGTCTCATCTGATTATGTGTGAGCAGCCAAAGATACCACATTGCTGCAGACTGTGTGCAAAGCAGCACTTGCATCTAAGTCATGAGTCTAGAGAAAATTTTGAAAAATTTCTGTTAGAGATTTGGCTTCTCAAATGGGCAGATTACTGTTCAGAGCTTTAGGGCTCATTGGAAATCTTTTGTTTATTAAAGAGACTGTTAAGGATGTCTGCATGGGTGGATTTGAATGATTGGAACATCAGGACTCTTTGGCCTTTACAACAACTGTTTCTTTCCCTTTGGGAATCAGTTTTTTCCTTTAAATGCATTCATACCATAGTTACAGTGTTGAAGTTTCCCTTAACTGCAGTTTAACTGGGAGGGGAAACTTGTTCCTTCTTCCAGTTGGGTGATGCAAATATCTAAGTTATGAGCATGGGATTCTGGTCTGAATAATGCTCTTTATAAGGGTAACCAAGTGTATACTTGTCAAAAACAAGTAATTAACTTCTTTTTCTCTTGAAGCCATTGGGAACTTAGCCAGCTTCCTGGGAAGGATTGGTAGTGTTGTTGGGTTTTTTGTTAACTGGGAGAGGTTTCCCATCTTCCATACTGCATCCAGCTTGCTTATTCTGGCCTGCTTTAGAAACTTGGACCCTACTTGCTAGAAGCATTTATAAGCTGCACAGTCCTTGTCAGGTCTTGATGTAATTTCTGAGGTGAATCATCTTTGTCCATTTCTAATATATGAATGTATTTCTTGCCTTTTCAATTAGGATCAAAGAAATGGATATCAAGCCTTATAATTTGTTCCTAGTAATCCAAGAGATGGTGGGAGGGCCAAATTTCTCATCTTGTTAGTGAAAAAAAAAAAGATTAAAAAAAGCATTTGGGTTTTACAATTTAATTACCGGTCAAACTATCTTATTTTTCACTTAGATACTTTCTTGAATTATTGAGTGTTTTAGGAGCAGTGCTGCTAAGTAACAATGTGCAAGCAAAAACATTCATAACATTTTCCCAACACAGAGAGGACGCCAGCCTGTTCAGGTGAGTCCAGGGAAGGCTTGCCAAGATGATTAGAGGGATGGAGTGCCTGTCCTGTGAGGAAAGGCTGAGAGAATTTGGTTTGTTTAACCTGGCAAAGAGAAGGCTTTGAGATGACTTAACTGCAGCCTTCCAGTACTCGAAGGAAGCCTATAAGCAAGATGGAGAAAGACTTTTTGTGAGAGCAGGTGGTGACAGGACGAGGAGGAATGGCTTCAAACTCAAAGACAGAAGGTTTAGATTAGATGTTAGAAATAAATCTTTTCTCTGAGGATGGTGAGGCTCTGGAACAGGTTTCCCAGAGAAACTATGGACTCCCTATCCCTGGAGGTGCTCAAGACCAGTCTGGATAGGGCTCTGAGCAACCTGGTCTGGTGGAAAGTGTTCCTGCCCACAGCAGCAGGGTTGGAACTACATGTTCTTTAAGATCCTTCCTGACACAAGCCATTCTATGATTCTGTGAACATTGTACATCCTAGATGATATTAAAAAGTTAGATATGGTTAGTATAAGTGGAGAAGAGGTTTTGGAATTAAAATATTTATTGAAAATAGAGAATCGGTGTTTGAAACAAATACATAGACTTAAACTTCTTCCATTCTAGTAGTTACTGGACATCTTCCAGAGATGTGTTCAGTCTTTGATAAAATTACTCTTAAGAAAAATGGGAACTTTTCAGTGGTTTGAATTGGAGATAGTACAGTTTGTTAAGGGCAAACAAAATAAAAGAAATCATTTAAGGTGTTCTCGGGAAAGGAAGTTGCTGACGCTACTCAGACTGTAAAATTAAATTCTGCAGCAGCACATAATCTTATTTTAGCCTTGTAGGAAGCTGTACTCATATTCTTTTGCCAAAATTTAACTCATACATTTTTCTTACTGAAGTGATTTGTAATCCTTCTGTAAAAGACAATATTGTCTAAATGTGGAATTTCTGGTTTTTAAATGATTGGGGAAAGCATGAACTACAGTCTTTACTTTATTGTATATTTACCTGCAATAGACCTAAAATGCAAACTGTTCTGTGAGCCTATTTAAGAGGCATGAAGTTACTTCTGTTTTGCTTAACCAAGTGGCTGAAATGTTGCCACCGTTATGTCTGGAATGTTATTTACTTGGTCTATTTCTGCAGTTTTTCTTTGTAGCACTGCACACATGCCACAACTAGGGATCATTTACTTAAAACTGACCTAAGTAATACCCTCAAAACTGTGGTTATTATTCTCATCGAGGGCTTTATAATAAAAGATGTATCATGTTTTGCAGCTTCTGTGCTCACAGTTTTCCCCCATCTCTCTTTCCCTTCATTCTCTTAATCAGAATTTCTTTTGGCAAAGATTTGGAGAGCTGCTGTTTTTACTTGGGTTTTTTTGTGTTACTCGATTCCTCAGTTTAGTACTTTAACTTCTTACATTGTTTCTTACAATGCTGTCTGATTGAAATGTATTAACTTTCTTGGCTGGGTAACTTTTTTTTTTATAAGGAGATAGTTGTTGAGTATGTTTTTCTATCTAAGTGTGTATCGTATTTTATGATCCCCGTTCCAGACATTCAAGTGGTTGAAAGAAAACTGTGGGTGTTTTAACATTTCCAGCGGAAGGGTAGGATGGGTGGGGATGCTCTTTGGAATGCTGATGAATAATATTTGACTCTTGGAAATGTCTTTAGGCCATAGACTCCCCTCACATGCTTGGAAGTCTAGACTTAAAGACCTCTGGTCTTGAAGGTATGCTTGTGTTTTATTTCCTTTGTAACTGAGAGAAAAGTGAGAAAAGAGTTGAATACAGATCATGGATATCACAGGTTAATGCAGGAGAGCTCTGTGGATTGTGGTCTTGGTTTGTGTCCTTGCTACTCCCATCCGTGTCATGGTACCCCGTTAACCCCTTGCATATTAGTCAGAAGGTTTAATTCTGCTGCTTGTTTTTCCTGGATGTACTTGATTTCAAAAATTTTTAGATGTTAAGGTCTGTAATGTCTATGAGCGTAGCAGAATTTGCCTTACAGTAGGGCACGAGTTGGGAGCTGCAGTAACTTGCCGTTCTGGGTATTTTCAATAGCAGAGTGACAATTCATAACAGTGTTCCCCTGCAATTTCTTCTTACACTGCTTGAGTACAAAGCAGAGTAGATACAGACTGTGTTGTTCCCCTGCTGTTGTGAAAAGCAGATATTTACTGCTTCTCACTTCTGTGATTGTAGTAAAATATGTTCTCCTATCTCTGCATTTGCAGAAATGATTAACTCTTGTTATGAGATGGTATCTTCTCAGCTTATTTGAAGTTTTGATGAACACATATGCTTTACTATTATGATGCTTTTTACTTTCGGATACTGATTTGTTTTCTTTATTAAATGTTTCTCCTTTATTTATTACCATCTTTGATCATTTAACTGATAAATACTTGTTGCCGATATAAACACTGCTTGTATTTTATTATCCTCGCTTATATATAAACATTTCTACTGAAATAAATCACTAGTGTAACATGAAATATATAAAATTTTGGTTTAAGTTACTTCTTACAATTAATAGCTGTTAGATTGTTGAATACCATACAACTGTATGGTGGAATTTTAGTTTGATTTTCTGCCAACCAACAATTAAGTACAACTTAACTCCTACAAATTCCTGAGATATAAACTATTAGTCATGACCTAGCATGCTTACACTAATAAGAAGCTAACTAACAGGCTAATAAAGCCTACACTAAGGAAGCATACAAGAAAGATGGAGAGAGACTATTTACAGAGCATGTGCTGACAGGACAAGGGGGAATGGCTTCAAACTGAGAGTAGGTTTAGATTAGATATTAGGAGAAAGTTCTTTCCTGTGAGGATGGTGAGGCACTGGCACGAGTTTCCTAGGGAAGCGGTGGATGCCCCATCCCTGGAAGTGTTCAAAGCCAGTTTGGATGGGTCTCTGAGCAACTGGGAACTAGGGAAACTAGGGAAAAGTGTCCCTGTCCACAGCAGGAAAGTTGAAACTAGGGGATCTTCAAGGTCCCATCCAACCCAGCCTATTCTTTGGTTCTGTTATTATTATGTCCATGCAACAGGTCAGTAATGGATTCTGTCACTCATTTCTCTTGTGCAGCCCACACATCATCTTTCTGTCACAAAGTGTACTGCCAGGAGGAAGCCATCTCTGTGGAACACGTCTGTGCCACGAAATTGCTCATGCTTGGTTTGGACTGGCCATTGGTGCTCGTGATTGGACAGAAGAGTGGATAAGTGAAGGGTTTGCCACTTTTTTAGAAGATATATTTTGGGCTAGGGCACAACAGGTATGGTTATGACACATTGCTTCGAAATTAATGTGGAAATCAAAATTATATGGGAATTAGATATAAATTAAACCTCCTGTGCTATGAAGTAACATATTTTAAAAGGGTATTGGAATTTGCATGCTTACTTGCTTAAAAAAAAAAAAAAGTGATCCACAATGAGTACAAATCTCTACTGAGGTAGAGGCCGGTGCAAATGAGAATAGAAACATCTCTTTGTCAATTATTACTTTCCCACAAATTTTCTACTCAGTTATTAAAATTCAATTATCAAACAATTGCTGTGCATTCTTTCCAATTCTGTTGTATACCTGAAACTGAAAAAGTCAGCAGTCTTACTGCATATTGTAATATTCCAGGTACCTAATTAAAATTGTTTTGTCCAGTGAATGACCAAGAAGTGTACCTCAAAGCAAAATGGAAGATGATTTTAAATAGGGCACACTGGCACTTAGACTTTTTTTTCTCTTCTAATGCCCACCAAGTTACTGTCCTGTCAGAGACTTAGAAATCCCTGCCTGCCTTAAGCTGAAAAGTTCATAAGTTGCATGTCAGCTAGTAAAGTGTTTTTCTGATGCAATTCTTACTTTTGTAGTACCTCTGCTACTTCAAGCGTTTCATGTGTCAGTCCTTTCTTCCTGTGCCTTTGTCAGGTTCTACCCTTTTAGTCCTCAGATCTTGACCTGTGGAAAAGCATGGTAGAACTGGAAACTGACATAATACACTCTTCTGAACCTCCATTTTATTAAGTATCTGGCATATTTATAGCACCAAACAAAACTTGTTATGTACCATATTTCTGGAAAAAGAAAGACACAAAGGCTGTCCAAACACTTGGCTTTTCCCTTTTGGTTCTAAAACTCATTTGTGCCCTCACATTGAGTGTCACTATGCTGCTGTGAGCTGTTCACATTAATTCATTGCTTTTGTTAGTCACTTGAAAGCATTTTGATTGTAATAGACATCTTCCTTGGAGCGGAGTGTAAAGGAGAAAACATCAGATCGGTGTGATTAGTTCCATTGTTAATGTGTAAGGCATACCTTTTGAACATTATTGAGTAGTTTTGATGTAATGCAATCATAGAATTTAAGAATTATGAGTGTATTCCATAGTGCCTGAGAATAATTTCAGCTGTGACTGAATGTAATGCAGGATAATATTAACTGCTTTTGCATTCCCCAATTTCCCATCTCTTCTTATAATAGAGAAACAAAAATTATAATTATGTTCAAAATAATTATTTATCAGCTGGCAACCTGGCATTTATTTCATAAGTAGGAATCTATTAATATTACCTAAATGGAGGAAAACAAAACAAGGAGCTTTCATGAGTATGGCAGAAGTAGTAGGAAAGAGGAATGAAGCCAGAACACAATGTAGCTCTTTGCTCTCAATTTGGGAAGAGTAAGGATGTGTACACACATCCTTACACACAGAGTAACCCTCTGTGCCAGGTATGTCTACTGTATATTCAGTATATTTCTTGCCATTCACTGAAGGGAAAACAACATGCCCACCTCTCTCCTCAGTCGGAACTATTTAACTGACTTGATTTGACATGCACAGTGAGGCCTTTGTTTTCCTTAGTACTACTATTATCTCTCACAGTAGCAACTGTTATTTTTTTATCATTGATATTGGTATTGTTTCCTGCCTCTTCTGCACATTAAAGAGAAACAAAGCAAGTTTCTTGTTCTGCAAATTATTATTGTCTGTTGAGAAACAGAAATTAGTGATCTATGTTTTTTGTTTACAAGCAGCTGTCACATGATGAAATAAAAGGGCAACAGGAATTGAAAGCTTTACTTCGCTGGCGCCGACTTAGAGATGAGGTGCAAAACTCTGAAGAAGAGCTGCAAGTTTTAAGGTAACAAAATGATAGCATCATAGTTGCTTTCATTCTCTCCTGTTTTCCACATTTTCTCCTTTGAAAAAATATATATCCGAATCATCTGATTAAATCCACTGCATTTCCTTATTTCCTCTGAATAAAAAAAAAGCAAATTAAACTGGCTGGTTTATACATCTTGACTATAATGCAATTACTTCTCCCTTTGTTGTAGAAAGCTTTTAGAAACTATGGGATTTAGTTTGATGTGAAATATCTCTAAGCAGTTTACAAGAGCTTCTATTCAGGGAAAAAATAGAAGACTATTTCCTGAAAAAGTTCACTATTGGAAGCCTTAATAGAGTCATTTTCTGTAGCTGAAGACAAGTACATACATTAGTATGGTATCTAACTGCCAAGCTGAATGAAGCTTTAAAAAACAAGGCAAAAGTATAATATATAAACTCTATAAACCGACTTTCTCATTTGAAATGGCTGATATTTATATTTAAAATAGATTTTTGGTCTTTAGGTATCAGATGCTAAACTCAAGGCTCCTTTGTAGATAGCTAGTCGTCCTTTGCCACTGATTAATAATCTGGGCTGTTCTGACTGGTGTGCTAGGAATTTTCCATAGTCTTGATCTTGAGTGTCTGTCTAATTCAGGATCTGTTGAGCCTCTACAGCTTGTCTCCTCATGGTCTTCAATCAAGAATAATGAGTTTACTAATCCTAGTTCAAATTAGTCATGATTTCTGACCAAATCATGGAAGTACAGGGACAGATTTCAAACAATTATGTAGTCCATTCTTCTGCTTTGAAATAAAGACAGTACACACAGACCATCCTGAGTGGGTTCTTACTAACATGCTCTTAGAAGGCTCCAATAAAAAAGTTTTCATAAGAGAGACAAGCTGTATTAGTGTCTCAATAAGACACTAATTAACAGTTAACAGTTAAAAATTGCTTCATAATGCACTACTGAAATACTGTTTATTTCAAACAATGTAGATTTCATTTCTTTCTTTCACCAAATAAAAGTGAAGAATAAATTGATACCCATGTTCTAGATTGTCAACGTTTAAATGTTTTTGGAAGACTGTTGCCATTTCATTCATTTAAGGTCTTCCCTTCTTCCTGTGCTTGCCCAGTAGACCCTAAAAGGCTCTGCTATATTTGGACACTCTAGAGAGTGTTCACCAACATAGAAATTCCTCTCCAAGGCCTCACGTAATCCAAAAGCGTATCACTGTCTGTGTAACTGTAGTCTTCCATTGATCTGTTTTGCTTTATGCTTACTGATGAATTGTGTATCTACGTGTAAGCAGAGTCAATGAAGTTACATGGCTGTGTGAGTGTTCAGGTGGGTAATTCGACTATAGTTGTAATTGCAAAAGCAAGCTTAATCACTAGTTGTTATACAGCTGCTGCCAGCACAACTACCAATTTACTTGCTGTGGTTTTTGTTTGTTTTAAATAATTTCTTTATAATATTGGTTCTTGGAATATGATGCTTATTTGGATAAGTGTTTTCCATTTTCAACACTAAGGAATCACGTTTGTTGTCTGTTGTGTGATTCATATAGCTATTACTTTTAATCAAATGTTATGTGGTGTAAATTTTCAAAATAATTTTTCTAAGGGCAAAAATCCTTTGAAACTCAAGAAGGATTGATAGAAAATGAAAATTATGCTTTCTATTGACTTGCACGTTTATTAGACATAGTAATAAGCATTTTTCTTACCTTTTGGATAGTAGTATTCCTGATGCTAATACAAAAGAGTGAAAAATTAATTTCTCATTTGAAAAAATGTGTCTCCAATAAACACTTCAGTCCAGGAACATGATGCCTCTTTTTGATTCTGGCCCTTTCTTCTTCTCTAGTTCCTTGTGATTGCATTTAAGGACTTCCTCCTGATTTCAGTCAAATAAAATATTTTCTACTATTTTTTATGGCATGGACGTGGATAAGTTCTCTTTTTGCATATTTACTGGGCTTTTTTTTTTTTTCTTCAACCTTCTGCAAATATGTCCTCATGCTTTGCAAAATTGGCATATAAGAGAGAAAATCTCAGTTCTGGCCCTTGGTCTGGGTTGTGAGTCTGTGCTGAGCTTGGGCTGGTTCAAACTTGTGTTTTTATACTGGCTATTGGAAGTAAATTGTAACTGTTTGTTACTTCTTGCTAATCATTCCAGGAAAAAAAAAATCAACCAACTCACTCTTCCCAAGCATAAGCTCATTCTTCTGTTACTTTTTTTGTTCCCAACTCATTATAAGATTATCTGTGCTTTCTCCTGACAGCTGGAAAAATCTGCCCCAAACTTACCAGCTGCTCCTATCAATTTTGGATCCATGAAACATTTAGACTGGGTGAAATCCACTCAGAAAACTGATCTTCTTATTATGGATGCTTGGTATTATGTTATAGTAAGTAGCATGTCATAAGCTACCTGTAAAAACAATAGTCAGGTAAGAAAGACATTGGTTAAGGTCTTTTCAACAGGCAGCAGCTCTGAAAGGCAGCACCAGCAAATATTAATATTGAAGAAGGAGTTTGTGGTACTTCCATGCTTATACAGGGTGAGACTTCCAACAGAACTGTGCCTATTTTCTCACAGAATTTGAAACAAACCTGCAGGGATAAAAGCACCTGTGAAAAATGTCTTGACACTCGTTTTGCTGGTGATCATCAACACCAGCACTCTCATACAGCACTCTTGTCTCTCAGGTTAGGAATGCAAAGACCATTCTGTTCTGCAGGATAAAGCTGGTGTTGACATTTGCTTCATCTCCTGGCCCTTATGACTGAACTGCAGCTTGTGATTATTCATTAAGGCAAGCCAATGTGGATATCTAACTCTGATTTAGTCTCTGAGTTCCCCTTCTGTCAGGTCCATTCTGTCCAGAAGCAATGCTTCTGGCTGCTCTGTAGGTGCTTGCAGAGTTTTTTTCTATCTGATAGAAAAATACGCTTTCATATGGTCTCTTACAGTGTCTGCATAAGTTTTAATGACCACCTGGCACATCAGAGCACTTAATTACCAAGGACATCCCAGTGTGTTTTACTGATGCAATGTACTCATCTGCCCAGCAAACAGAAAGCAGCATCTTCTGCTTCCTTCAGAGATTTGCCAGATAGCATCTTGAATGAGACAGCTTGCCTTTGGCATTATGCTTGGCTTTATCTACTAGGCTAGATGCAGCTTTTGTAGGTTAGTGTAACAAAATTTCAGTCTCTGTACTTTCAATGTCTGGTAAATATGTAAGCATTGCTTTAAAATAGTGTTCTGAAGTACTGATAGCAGAGAACAGGGTTGCATTCTAAATAGTTACACTCCTTTACATACATTTTCAAGAATACATATGCAGCATTTGCAGAGGAATGTGCATTTGTTATCTGTATGGAATTCTTTACTACCATCATCCAGATGCAATACTCCTTTCTAGTCAGTCCTATGATCTACATAGGCATAAAGTCAGAGGAGGAAGGAAGTATGGTTGCATAATTTAGAATAATTGTGATTATGAGAGAGATTTCAGTTTAGTGTGGATTCTGTAGCCTCCAGAAAAAACTCCATATTTCAAAGTCAATAGTCTGGGTTATTTTTTAAGACAGAAATAAAGCAATTTTTGTTTTTTATGTATGAAGAGTCATGTATGGAATGTCAGCATGTCTTGCTTCCAGGAGACTGATCGAGAAGGTAAATAGCTGGATTTCTGGTTTCCTACAGTGGGTCTGCAACATTTAGAGAGTCTGAAAGAACTGGAGTTGCCATAGAATAAGAAAACAGTTACTGGTATCTTTCTTTCAATGTTGAGGGATGATCTTACTGAAAAGATATTTATGAATGATGAGGTGGAAGAGGATTGTGTTAGAAACACAGTGCAAAATTTAGTCTGTGTTTTTTTCTCTCTATTTTATTTCAAACATTTACTTTTTATGAACATTTTGTGTATAGTGGATTTCATGTGCACAGACCCTAATAATAATGCCTAAAGAAACCCCAGTTTAGCACTCTGGAAAAAACTGTAATAAGAAACTGTGACACATATAAAAAGGAAGAACATTTTCCTCAAGGGAGACACAGATATGGAAAAAAATTGATCACAAGGGTTAGTTCCTGAAATTACTCCTGCATGAGCAATTTGAAGAATCTTGCATTACTGTGGCCCGTATTTCCCCTATTCTGTATAAATGAAGGGAAAGGTGTTTGTTTTTGAAGACTGGCCATTTCAAAATCCACATTTAGAATTGGAGAGGTTGTTTTAGTCACAGGGTTAGGCTTCTAAGACAGGCATCTGACTACTGTTAGCTGGGATGTTTTCTGAATGGAAGAAAATAAATCTATATGATCTTCACTACTATACCTGTGAAGGCACTTCTTACAAACGAAGAAAAAATGTTTGCATAGCTTCTCTTTAGTTTCAGTCTGTGCTCTTTAGAGCCTAGAAGTCCTCCACATTTAACTGTTGTACATTTGTGGCATAGATGCTGTATTACATTTTAAATCAGGCAGTAAATAATATTTTTTTGCTTGACATTATTGTCTATAAACCTCAAACCAGTGTGCAAAATACTTCCTCTTTAAAATTTGAACTTTTTCTTCAAACCCAAATGGAAAAAATGAAAATCAACGCTTTCTGCAGCAGTCTATTGCATGCAGATGAAAGAAGTTATTCTTGCAAGGATAGTCATGTAAGCCAAAGTTCAGGTAAATAAAAGAGAAAACTCTAGCTGAATGTAGTGACTTCACCATCTTCCCCCCCACTTCCCCTTTCCCTCCACTTCCCTTTCCCCTTAAAATGTTCTTTTTGTTTATTTGTTTCTCTTTGTTTATAAGGTGTCTGCACTGGAGAATGGCATGCAACCTGGTGTGTGCTGGCTGTAAAAGACTAGACATACTGATGAACTTTATTTAGAAGAAAATTCACTTGTTTGACTGTCTAAGTCAATTTATGTACTTACAGTGAGGAAAAAGACTGAACTAGTCACTGGTTGTTAAATAATACTTTCAGCTACCAGAACCTGTAATGTATGATTTATTTCTTTACTTACTTATCCAAAATTTAATGACTGTGTTTCCATTTTAGGCCCAAAAAGGAGAGCACAGGGGAATTGAGTGAGTCTGGAGCCTCTGTTGTCAAATATGGTCTTAAAGCAGAAAAAGTCTTCATGCAGGTTCACTATTTGAAGGTGAATGTTGTCAGCTGATTTTTATTGAGATTGCTTTATGAATATCATAAAGACTTCAGTCTTCTAGATATCAGAAAATTCATAGCTTGTGCCTTTATTTTTTGCAGGGTTATTTTCTTTTACGATCTCTGGCAAGGACAATAGGAGAGGTCTCATACCTTGCATCTTTACGGAAATTTGTCATTAAGTTCCATGGGCAGCTCGTCCTTTCTCAGGTATTGTGCTTGGGCTTGTTCCTCACCTTTTGGAAAAACAACCAACCCAAACTTTTTAGTTGGCTACCTAAACCATCACTTCTGGTTGTGATAAAAGGGGAGAGGCTATTGTAATTTGGCAATATAGTAAAATTCCTAAATTTTTCCTCTATTTTAAAAATAGAGGGCAGAATATTTTTTTCAAAGTGACACTTGAATCACACCCTAGTATCCAATAATATAAACAATGAGGGACTTTTTTTTTTTTTTTACATGATGCTTCAAAAGGCCAATGTTCATAGGTACTGATGTTCTCAAAGACAGGGTCATTTACCATAATGGAATTATCACCTGTAATCTTCTAGCTCATGGTTTTTGGTTGTGATCAGTCAAGTCTTTTCTCTGATTCCTCTTTGATTCTGAAAGAGAAGAATTTATACTTCTGAATTTATTTTCTTTCTCTCTGCATACTGTTTCATTCACTGCTTCTAATTTCACCCTATTTCTTATAAGGACAAAGCCAACTAGGGTTATAAGTAGAAATTTACTTCCCACTAGGTCTTTCTGTAAAAGTCATGTAANACTACTGGCTCTAGTTTTGTTTTGATTTAGAAAATTACTTGAGCCCAAAGTTCTAGGAATCCTGTCACTGGTGATGAATCCAGCTTGCATAAATAGCAGTGCAGCTTCTTGCTCCAGTAATGCTGTGAAAACAACCGTTCATGGGAGTGTCTGTGAACCAGGTCACTGAACTCATCACGATAAAAAACAGGCCTGGAACAAAACCCATGACACAACAAATATTTAGCATTGCTAGAAAAGCAGCGTGACAGTGAGGGACAGTGGAAGAGGGAAGAGAATGGGTATGAGTGACTTTCTGAAACCACTTTCTTTGCTGAAATCTGTCTTACGGTTGAAATCTTTGAGGATATTCAGGACAGTGATAAATGCCTCCTTGAAACACTAAGTAAGGGCCTCAGATTTTGTGTAACCAAAGTCTAACACTTGCTGTTTCTTCCCACCTCAGTGATTTTTTTGCTTGCATGCATACTCTTTTGAATCTCGCTCTTGTGGTGTGAGATGTATGCCCAGGTATCTTACAAATAGCTTATGAACCTGTGATTTCTTTTTTATGTCAAGTCACACAGAAGTTAGGAGCTGTAGCTCTTAACACAGCATTTCTGCCCTGTGGAGGAATGTTTGGGGTGTTAAGGGAGTTGACACTGCTGCACCTGTTTCCTGTGCCATGTTATTGAGACAATAAGCAGATACATTTGCCATGGTGTGGAAAATGCCAGTGACTACATGAGCCTTGTCTGCACCAGTGTGTCCAAAATCATAAAAATGATTCAGTATTACAAGCTGGAAGAATTTTAACAATTACAGAAGTCATGAGCTTGCTAACAACAAGAAGAAGCCAGTGTTTTAAGCTGGTGGTAAGAAAGGTGCTCAGATTTTGGTAGGAAAATGTTAGCTTTTTAATCCTGGTTGATGTGGGGTGAGTTGTGTCAGTAGACAGTTTGCTGCAAAATGTTCAGCAGACTGTACTGCTAGTCATGGTAGCTAGATAGCACATACACTAGAGACTTCTCCCTTTGTCTAGCTATGAAATGTCAATTTGTAGCTTACCTACTCCAGTCTCCTAAGATTTAGGATCCTATCTTTAATTCTAAGATTAAATAATGCACCCAGAAACATCTATTTCGCTTATTGGATAAAAAACTGCTAAGTGTTTTGTAATTGAATTATTGAAGCAGAAGTTGAACTTTGGTTTCTTAGGCTACTTTTTATTTGGATATGTGCAATATGTCCATAACTATGTGCTTAATGTAAACAAAAAAAATGATACTTTCCTTCATTTGGAAATAGCACTTGATATAGTGGAGAAAGTGTTGTACATTAAAACATCTATAGTTTGCTTTTGTGCTTTTACCTTGTCTACCATCAGCCTAAATCCAGCTCGTAGTGAAGTTATTGGGAAGAGAATTTTAACACCATACTGGTTTTTGGTCACTGAAAAGTGCAAATGTGATAGGGCTGTATCCAGTTAAAATGCATTTTCTGTCTTTGTAAGAAATCTTTCAGGTTCTGTTTTTGTTGGGGTCTGGTGTAGTAGATAAGGAATCACAGCAGGAGTTGTAAATGCAGAAGCAATGAAGTCCAGTTAGTACAAAGTTTCTTATTCAAGATCGTTCTTGAACAAACATGCTGTCAATGTTTAAATGAATAAAACATTTAAAGTAAATAGAGGTGCAAATGGTTAGTTTAAATATTATAGTTCTATACTTTCACCTTCTTTCAAAATAACTGTAAAAGTTCCCAGATTTAGGAATTGTGGGAATGAGGGAAAGTAAAACAGTGAAAAATTGCCCATGTTATGAATACTAGTCTTGTTTTCAGTGGTGTTTATAGTAATTTTCCTAGATGGGAGCTGCAGGTGCAAGGAAATTACTTCACATGTGAAACATTAATCAATTTTCCTTTTTCCTTCGTTTTGCTTGCAAGCTCAGTAGATTTTTAATCGTAGCTTCATTTCAGTTGAGTTAGCAACAGATGAGTAATGCAAATCTGGAATCTTTGAGAAGGATTTAAAAAAATAAATTTTTCTTTTTTGAGGGAATTCACTTACTAATTTCTTTGAGTGAACTTTTAAAATAATGACTGGAGTGTTTTTGACTATAAATAAAAAGAAAGAAGTGCAAGTTGCTGGCACTCCTAATAGAGTTAAAGCTGTTGTTCTATTTCATCTTGAAATAAAAATACCTCAGAAACTGAAATGTTTGTCGACTTTAATTTTCAAGTGGTTCTGTCTGTTGTAATGGGCAAATTATGTAATGGGTAATTAATCAAATTGACTTTTGACTAAAGCTAGACAGCTTTACTGTCACCTGGGGCTTACACTGTTAAACTGTCTGGCTAATGATTGTGGCCTGATAATAGAGCATATAGTGGGGGTGCCTTGCTCACTCTAGACAGGAAATTGTCATATTTGGAGGTGCAGTCTGGGATTGTCACCAAAAGCCAGGAAGATGTCTAGGGAAGGACTTCCAAATAAACAGGAACCCCGAAGGTTGCTCATTATTTATTTTTCCCACCCAGAAGGGACAAATTAATATTTGCCGCTTAGTTATGTCATTTACAAACTGCATATTCTTTAGGAATAGTTTAAGTTTGAGTGAATTATTCCTTCAAGGAACTGGATGTAAGTGTAGTCAAAGTTTATTTGTTGCCAAGTGAATGTCCATTTGAATCTGTCACTTTCAGTCATGACATCTCCCCTGTTTTTATGCACACCATTATATTTCAGTCAGAGAATTGAAAAAAAAAGTATCTCTTGGTTGTACAGTACTTGAGGTTTTAATATGAAGATGTAATTTGTCTTTTAATATTGAGTGTTCTTTTTTTGATATCAATATGTGTGATCAGGGAGAGGTGCTTGTGTGATGCTCCAAAACAGTTCAAGGGTAGAAACTTGCTGGCTATTCCTCAAGACAAAAGTTGGAGTAGTAATAAAACATCTTTTGGCATGAAATAAAAGGTCTTCTAACACCACATATATCTAGTTACTGCTCTAAGTAGCCTTTATTTCCAGTTACTTCTTTCAACTTACTTCTCATTTCTTGGGTCCTGACTCTTCATTGCTTTTGTATCCAGATTTGATCTACCCAGCAGAAGCCCCATGTTAAAGCTGTGATTAAAGTTATTGGCTTCAGTCAGGACTGTGGTCAGAGCAGATGAGAGTCACCGGGGAATTTAATTATGAGGGGCTAGCAGACCCTTAGTAAATGTGTTGAATTCATTTTTTCAACAGCTTTTTCATCTTGGCCAAATGTCAATAGAATTCTACAAACTGCAGAATTACAGTTTCTTTGTATAAAGAAAAGTTGTTTTCTAGCCTCAGGGTCTCTAGCCAGGTAAGAACAACAGGAGTATAAAAGAAAGTGAGATTATTTAATCCTAATGCATGTATTCTTTATGCCTTCATTGAATTACTTGCAACAAAGACAAAAAAAACCCAAACTACAATTTGCTTTATGGTCTGATCCAGAATTTAGTTATGATTACCACAGTCATCCACAAGTCTTTGCTTCAAAGTGTAAAATAACTAAAGCATCTTAAAGAAGTGGCATAAAATCTTAAAACCCCCCTATCCTCTGACTTTTCTCCTGGCCACTTCTGAACCATTTCATCTGTGCAGGAAGAAAAAGTAGCTTGAGAGCAAAATTTCACTCCAGATGGTTAAAATGGCAAAATTATAAATAGCTGAAAAGTCAGACCTATAAGTCAGTCTGTCATGTAGACTTGATAATAGGCAAATGTTAAAAGCCATGCTAATATGAGGTAAGTGGTAATTTGCTTTCCTACTCTGTATTGGAGCATTGAAATACGAGCAGTTAAAATAAAGTATGGTAGATTAATCCTAATTTTAAGGAGGTGTGTAGAATGACAGTGCCTTTTTCTTAATAGATATATAGGTAAAAGTTTTAATCACAAAGGAGATGCTTTATTTTGTAGTGTAGTATACAGATTATAAAACCATCCACTGTGTGATTGATTATGAAAAGTTCTAACCAGGGAATTCTTATGAAAGAATCTAACCAGGGAATCTAGCTGCATTAATATATACACAGTGCAAATACTGTGAAGGATAACCACTTCAGGTTTACTATTCACACACTTTTGTGATAACTCTAACTATGATCTTTTCATATTCTTTATTTGCATGTAAGCTTTCTGTGTATCTCCAGAAAAACTTCCACAAGTGGAAGGAGACATTAGTTCTCTGTTTATATACAGAATAATCTAATGTTTGGATACAGCAAAACTACAAGTAGTTGTATGAAATAAAGGGATTTCACACATCATCATCATCATCATGTCTGCAATACACTGTGATTGTAAAAAATTACTCCTGTCACAGTTAATGGTGGCATTCTTGCCACAGCAGCACTGAGCCCAGCACTGTGTAATTTACTTTTTGACATAAGCCAATTTTGCAGCCACTGCAACACAGCCTGAATCTCACTTATAATCTAAAGAAGGAAGGCTTAACTGTGTTACTAGTAGTTTAAATTGTGCAATCAATCTTTGATTCCCTAACAATGCCATACTCAGACAGAGAAACAATATCTTTTGTTGACTGTTATGGCATGGTCCATAAATAAAAGATTTCTGCCTTTTTGGAAACATTCTTTAAGAACTTAGAGAGCAACAATTTGTGATTGTTGTACAGTACAGTCAGCCTGCCTATACTTGTATACTGAAGTGAGGAACATTATTAGCCTATGGAACCTGTCTCCACAAAGATTAGTATTTATAAAGCAGATGCATTGATTTTATGAAACAGCATATACATGAATAATTCAGATTAATAAATCCTATTATTATGTGATTGTTCAAAGGAGTGTATTCTGTGAAAGTGAAATTAGGTTGTGTAGAACCTCGGTTGCCAGAGAACATTTTAGTGATGTCAGGTGTAACTTTCTTTAGAGGGCTTATCGTACTAGTGTAAGTGAAAACGATAGTATGCTCTTCCATTGACATTGTATCATCTTTGTAAAACCATGAAGGAAATTCTAGCTCCCTTTTATTTGAATAATTTATTCCTTAGGTGATGTGGTTATCAGCAATATTGCGAATTTTGTCATGGAATGAGGAGTAGGTGTGGTCTAATCAGGCACGTGCACTAAGGAAGAAAACGCTTGTTATATAGTTAAGGATGGACTTAATGTAGTTAAGGAGGACAACACCATTACATAAGCACAATGAAGAGAGAGTAAAAACCTTTAAATTTGCTGTTTCTTAACTTTTGTATGTAAATCAGCAGCCTTTAACAGTTCTAAGTATAGTTTGTGTGTGTATATTATAGATAAAATAAAAGTAGCAACACGGGATTGTGTTAAAATGGTCAGCAGGTTTTTCAAGCCCATTTTCTTTCAATGTTGACACTTCTTGCTTGAGTGGGTTGGAAAACTAACAATTTAATGTATATTAAATAAATAACAATATACATTATGTTGTCAGTATATCACCATAGTGGATATATAAACTTTTTTCTTATCATTCTGTTGTCTGTAGTCTTTAATCTCTCACTAGCAGTGAAGACACAGGGTTATTTCTTCATAAACATACTAACTGTGCTCCTCTGTTCATTTTCCAGGATTTTCTTAGCATGCTGTTGGAAGACATTCCTAAGCAAAAAGGGTAAGTAAGAACTAGGCTAGAAAAGCTGAAGAAATACATAGAAATAAGATTTTAGTATGTGCTACCCAGAAATAGTGCTAGCCTGAAGATTCTCATTACATATATACACAAAAAATTACAAGACTTGGCTGTGGTTTTCCTATACCATGCTCTCCCTAATGAGTACCTTTAACTTGTATATTAGGTCAGAGGTGATATCCTGTGTTCACTGTGCAAGCTGAAGTGCCAGGCATAGCTGCCTGCTCAAACTAACCCATGATTCTCCTGCCAGCTGCTTTTGGCACATGGCACCCTAGAGCAGAACACCAGAACTTTGCTGTGAATCTGGGATACCAGAGAAGATGGATTTTTTCAAGTAGTCTAGTACTATCCCCTCTCAGTCATACATTGTGCTGCAGGAGGAAAGAGGGAAAACATGAAAGGAAATCAAGCCTTAATTGCCTGACATGTCCTTCAAAATCTGTGTGACTGTGACTGATTGAAGACGATAGTCTTTAGCAGTACTTTACGGCTGTCCCTGCTTATATTTTGGTCTGTTCTGTGCTATTCTAGACTGTGCTACAAATACAGATTCTTTTGTAGTGGAGCTTTACCTGTAGTTTTCAAAAATACTCACTTGAAAAATACAATGTTGAAGGCCAGGATTGTGAAAGTGTTCATAACTCTGTGTGAGTGCTTTGGAGAAAAAAAAAGATGCTACTCATTGAGGTATTGACTCAAATGTTACTCAGTTTTTTAGTGAAACACATCTATTCCTGATGGTTGAGAAAATATGTTTTTTGGCATCTCAGGTTTCGTTTGGGTGCTTTTACATTCTCCAATGGTGTAGTGGATAATACTCTCTATATATATGATTCAATATAGTTTCTAGCCCAAATATAATGAGGTATATTATATGGAATAGATGTGCAAGTGATTTTTTTAATGGTATGATTTTATGTTGGCATGTTAAAAAAAACTTCTGTTTTCTTTCCTTTTATATTTTACTTGTGTTTCTCTGAACTCCAAACCCAGTGCAATGCATAAGCATCCATTTTTCTGCCTAAAAACAAGCTTGCAATGAGACTAATGCAAAAGAAGTATGACTGCATTTGTGATGCATCACATTCCAGAATGTATGAAAGAAATTTCAGATATATGGGAATAGATTTTACAGTCATATATATAGCATATCTGACCTATCTATTGCCAAAATTACTCTGCAGATATCAGTAACAATGCAATGAATCTTGATATACAGATCTTTATTTGTTATCTGCTGGGAGGATGTTTTTTTCATTCTTGATTCCATTTTGTGGCTAGTACAGAGATACTCACCTGAGGTAAAAGAAAAGGGGAAAAAGATAAAAATCAAGTATTTTTAGAGATCCTCTGATGATGAGTGCTTTTTCTGCACAAAGTTTGATGTAGGAATGAAGTGCATTTCAATATTAGAGCAAAAATACTTTGTAGTGCATAAAACCTCTCAGGCTTGTGCAGTTCTACCAAGTAAAATATAATTGTTGAAACCACATACTTCAAACTTGACAAATACTGTAAGCACTCTAATACACTGAAGTTTGTAATGGAGGCTGGTCTTAATCATAAAAAAAAAAGAAGAGCCATTTGTAGTAAGTAATCAAACCAAATCTTACCCTCAGCTGTGACAACAGGGGCAAACTATGTAGCTAGTAATAGAACTTGGCTTATGGGAGACTTTTGTAATGAGAACAGGATGGACATTGGCAGAAAACTATCATGAAACAGTGTGGAAATTTCCTGTAGTTATTCCACTGTAGTAATGTAACTTTAGCTTTCTACTATTGGATACAGAGACTGGATCTAAAAGATTCTCACCTCCAAGTACTTAATTCCTTTAGTTTTTATTCAAAGGAGATTTTTTAAAGTACATTCTCAGTGACAAGTAGCTCCAAGATGCAGATGTAACTTTTTATTGATTTTTGCTGCCTTCTGTACTTGGAAGAGGACAGTTATATGACTGTTTTATGGGGCTACTTCACTTCCTGCTCTGACTCAATTATAATGGTATGTTAGCTGCAGGAATCCATGCTGTGAGGCAGAATCCTGTTTCTGGACTGCAGCTGAATACTGACATCAGATAAGCTGAGCAGTACCTTCTAGTCCTTTAAAATTTCTTAACTTTCCTTTAAGACTGAATATTTATCTGAGTGAAAGACTAATGGAAAGAATGACAAACAAGTATTGATCATTATCCTTCTCTTTTTACAAAGATTTTGAAAATACTACCTGCACTGCCTAGAATCTCACATTATCTTGGCCTTTCTGTGGAAATTCTACAATACTTCCCACCTGTAACTGAGGCATTTTGTTTACTCATAGTATTTGAAACTTCACTGCCTTGAACCAAACCAAACAAACGAAACACCGAGAAACCCCTCTCTTACGTGTCTGTATATCAGAGTGCACTAGATTTGATAAAACTCTAGTGGCTCTATTCTCCCCAAGACTTACACCCATAGTCTTTGCTGCAAGTTGATCCTTTCCACATCTGCCCAACATGTGAGCTGTGCAAAGAATCACTGTTTACCCTTGTAACAGAAGGTTTCACCAGTCTTAGATAAATCAGAGTTGCTGCTTGTGCAGCTACTTTATGAGTGCAAAAATTTTTTGAGCAGGTCAGTTCTGCTCTTTGGGGTTTTCTGCTGGTGTTTTTTTATTCATTTTATTCAATAAAGTAAACAAATCTATTAGTAAGCTATGGTTTTAATAATACATGATAGACAAAGGAAGGCTTGTATTATAGCTCTCCTATTTGTACTGTTAATAACCCAGGTTCACTAACCACATTCCTTGGATGTCTTCACAAGTTGTTATTTAAGTACTAAAATAATGCTGCAATTTCAAGCCACACAGCTATATAGGTGTATCTCTTCCTTTCACGTTTGCTTTCTTCCATTCACATGCACATTGTTGTGAATGTGGTGATTTTGAATGAGACACGGCTGGTAGGCACCTGACTACTGAAACAAATCATTGTGAGAAATTATTCCCAGTGGTTTTGATTCCTCAATTTTTTTTAATAAGCCAAAATATATGCTGGATAAAATCCAAAGAAAATTTATCTGCAGGAAGGTAAGTCTAGTTGACAGAATCACTAATCAGTCATTGTGTTTTGATTTGCTCTAATTATGCCTCCATATTTAGCTGGAATAGCTTACTTTGAAAATTACTGATGTGTATAAATGTATGATGAAGCAAATATGCTTGTTTAAGTGTTTTCAGTTGGATATGGCAAAGTTTTCTATCTTCCTTTACCCTAAAAGAAAAAGCTGCACACTTTCATGTGTTTTCTCCTTGATTTAAGCATTAATTGGGTTTATTTTAAAGTTTGTAGAGTACCTTAGAGCCTTGTGCAGTGAAAACTTCGTGTACAGCCATCTTTTAAAATGCTAATTTTCAAATTACCATTAATGCTAGTATTTTACAGACTTTGTTTTAAAATGTTGAGTCTGAACTGTGTGTGTGTTGTTAGATCATTCCTAGGCTGATTTGGCTTATCATCTAAACAAGCAGACAAGGGATAACATAATGAATGTAAGCACATTCTCATTTTACAGCAGGGAACTGTTTACAAAGCAATTGAAGAAACTTGGTTTTGTAAGAGTTAGTGCTAGTCAACTCAACCCAGATCCCACTGTCCAATAGAGAACCTTAACCAGAAGGCCATTCAGGAATTCACACAAACACCAGATTTAAGTCTTTACAGATGCTTAACTGCAATGTAAGCAGGTGGTAGATGCCCTTACTGAACTGCAGCCTCTACAAATATTAGGCTCTCTGTTCTTTCTCTAGGACACTTGTTTTGAAATGACAATTTGTTTGTGATATTTTTTGGGGGTTATTTCTAAGTCAAACAATTCAGCAGAAGAATTTCCAACATCTTCATAGTTCTTCAGGACTTACAATTAAGAGATTCAAAGTAGATCTTTGCAATAGTCTGCTTGTTACCAATGTATTAAAAAAAAAAAATAGTGAATGCCTCTTAAATAAGTTGCTTTTTTTGATAGGTGCCAAGAAGAATATCTTAATTTGGAATTAAACAAAGTACTTGTGTGCAAGTACAAAGAAGATTGCATATGGTCGTATGACAGGTGTTTTTCTGAAACTGTGGGTGCTGCAGGCAGAGAAAAAGCAGTGTTACTGGTTTTGCCCCTGAGAAAAATGACAAAGTTTTAGGAGAGACTGAGAAACTTTCTAGTGGTTTCTGCCTGGATTAGTGTGGTGTCAAAACAGTGTGATTCCCTTCAGTGTCATAAGCTCATTTCAAAGCCAGTTTTTGAAATTAAATAGTGGGTATATTAAACAAAAGCTCTACATAGCAAATGTTATTTTGTGGAAATCTTTTTCTCACACTGTAGTTTTAGTTTCTGGGGATGGGGAAAAAAGGATTATCTGACATGGTGAGGCTGTGTTTCTTATCCCTTGGTAAGACAAATTAAATGTACAACTAAAGGAATTTCCCCTAGCTCCTAGGTCTGCTTCAACATTAGAACACTAGGCTGTATTTGGTTTAATTCATGCAGTAACAACAAAAATTGTTTATCTTACAATTGTTTATCCTACTTATGCTTCTTGAGACTGAATAAATGGTACAATCCAAGTGATGTACCTTTGTCTATATATTTTGGTGTCTGGTTTTAAGCTAGTTCTATATACACTCTTTTTAATAACCAGACAGAAATAAGAAATTAAGACCATCTTCTTCTGGGGAAAGTAAATTGACTGACTGTTTGGAAATGTTTCTCTTTATTGCTATTCCCAGTCAAGGGATTCAGCTAATCTGACTTAAGACTAGATACCAATTTTTAGAGCACGGTAGTAAGACAAAGATAATTATAGTCTGAGAGATTAGCAGTCAAATGGTCTAAATTTAATAAGTTTGCACAAATAACAAGGAACAAGTTTAGTCTTTTATTTTAATGTAGAACACTACACAAGCATCACATGTATGTTCAGTTTTCTATAGAAAATTGATTTATATAGTGATCTAACACATACAATGGTAATTTCCTGAAAATTCAAAATCCTGGCTATGTAGAAATGCTCCCTCTTGACTGCTGTGATTATTTAAGTCATATGATCAGTTAAAATTGTTTATTGGGTTGTTTGCCTTCCTGATTCAGAGCTTGGAAATGGCTGTTCTTTTCATGAATGCTTTGTTGGTTGAGTCTACATATGTGAAAGTAACTGTAAGCATTAGAATGAGTCTTGACATGGTCCTGCACAGGACCATTCACATTTGTTCTGATTGTTCTTATTCTCAAAATATTTATATTCATCGAATGGTTACTCAACTTCCTTTTTTCCGTACTTAAGTGTGTGATTTTTTTAATTATTATTTTTATTT
>VYXF01002646.1:0-15186 GCA_013397295.1 Polioptila caerulea | reverse complement strand
GCTTGGAGAGGGGAGAACCAGCTCGGGCAGAGCTGCAGCTGGGAGAGGGGAGAACCAGCTCGGGCAGAGCTGCAGTTTGAAGAGGGGAGAACCAGCTCGGGCAGAGCTGCAGCTGGGAGAGGGGAGAACCAGCTCGGGCAGAGCTGCAGCTGGGAGGGGCTCGCTGGGCTCCTGGAGAGGGTCCCGGCCCCGTAGCAGAGCCCATGCGGAGGGGCCGGGCCGCCCTGTTTGCTGTTACCAGGTCCTGTTACCTGTACCCAGACTGGAAAAGAGAGAGAGCTATTCCCGCGGTTTCTGCTTTAAAATGTGTGTTCACATAAGGCGTATCTATTCTTTTCATTGGTTTAACCATGTGTCAATATTACAAAATTGTCCAATCAGGTAAAACTAGGAAAACAAGTGATATTAATAATACTGGGAATACTGAAATATCAATCTTACAGCTGAAGACAGCAACTTTACCGAATAGATGTTAGGCGAACAATTTGATGTGATAAGAGCTTTACAAAAGAAAATAGCAGTTCCAAATATCTTGTGGGGGAAAAGTGAGTGTTAAGCGTACCAAACAGGTAATACTACGTTTATGTCAACAGTTCCTCAAAATTAACATGACCTTTACATATTAGGGCTTACAAAATACTGTTCATGGTACTGAAACAAAAAAACCCCAGCTGATTGCCCAACAGACTAAAAGATACAAGAAACTCAGGTCTGTAGCATTTAGTTTTACACAGAGAATGATGTTACACGTACACATCCCATTAAGTTCTATGAACAGTTTGCAGTTCTGTATAGAAAGATGGATCTGATGCAGCAGTTACCCAAATGTGAGAACAGACACACAGAAAAACTTACACAACACATAAGATTTCCAGACTCCCAAGGGAATTTATAATGTTTCTGCAAGATGGAGATTTATTGCCCATTTACAAAGAACAATGATAATTACAAGACAAATATAATAATTAAACATACAAGCTCTTGAATTGTACAAAGATACTGATTTCTCATGGTTGATGTTCATCGTTAAAAACAGTGCTAGCTTAAGAGACCTTTGCAAAGATGCAGGGTAATCCCCTGCAGTTACAAGGGGACATGACTGAACAGGTAAGACACAGATTCACCATTGTGTGTTCTTCGAATTGCCTCTGCCAGGATCATGGAAATGTCAATAAACTGGAAGAAAAATTGAGAAGAAAAATTTCATGGCATCTTGAGAGCAATAAACTATGCAGATAAACATATAAACAAACAATCTTTCCTTTCCATTCCATTCCATCCATTCCTTTTATTTCTTGAAAGTAATATAACATTAAAGCTTAGGCACTGAACATATACATAAGAACAGCAATAATACTAAGTAAGAAAGCACTGACTAGAATCACTGAACGGGCATATTGTTGAGGACTTCTGACTAAGGGCAAGTTGTCAAAAAGCCCCACTATTCTTGCCATCAGATGGCAGTGTCTGCTTGACATAAACACAGTTTAAAGGAAGTACACCTTTTTAAGTGCTTGCCTTGTTTCAATAAATACCAAATGTTAAGCTTTAAAAAAATCCAATAATGCATTTAAAACCTCAATCTTTTATGCTTTTCTCCACCCTGTACTAAGGAAAACCTCAAATTAGGACATGTGATTTTCCAGAACAATTCCATTTGTGCTTTTCAAGACAAAATAAAGTTATCTAAGATCTCCGTGGCCTCCTCAACAGAATAACTAAGTTCCTACCTGAAAATATTGTATAATTAATATTAATTAAAAAAAGTAAAAGAAAACAGTCAATTTTACATTTGTCATTCTTTCACAATCAAGCATATTCAAGGTGTGACAAATACCAAATATTTTCAAGTGCTCTATTATATTATCTAATACCCTGAAAATAGTTCTTTAGCATGTTTTAGCAACATGTTTTCAAACAACGTATTCAAGAATATTAATTTCGTCTCAAGATACAAATATTTAGCTGCAGTGAGCAGTAAAACCCAAACAGGTAGTCTGAGGAAATGACATAAAAACACCACTGTACCTGTATTTTTGGGCAATGTTTCATTTTCTCCTCTTGGGGGATTGTGTTAGTTACCACAACAGCCTCAAATGATGCATTATTAATCCGAGAAAGGGCAGGGCCAGAAAAGATGCCATGAGTCAGAATGGCATAAACTTTAGTAGCTCCAGCAGACATTAATCTGTAGAACACACAAGAACAGTGTGCTGTGATGAATGTTTACATGCATGGCTATAGATGAAGCTGGATACAAATCTCTAAAATACATTTTACTTACAAAGTCCTACATATAAAATATCTACAAAATAATTCAGATATTTGTATAACTTGAAGAAGCTTCAATTGTCTCAGAAAAATTCCCAACAAAAATTATAATTAAATTAAAATGTTCTTATTTGCAGCAGTGATACTAATCTACAGTGCTGCAATTTTAACCATATCAGCACAAAATAAAAATGAACTCCAGTACACGTTTTCTATCTTAACCAGACAAAATATTAAGTAGGTTGGATGGCAGTATTCACAACTCTATTGTGCCTCCATTATTGTCCACCTTTATTTTCATTTGCAATTCAAACAGTTCTGCTTGGAAGGAGTTTTTGAGGAAGAAGAAATGTTAATGTTTAAAAGCCTAACTTACTGCAAGGTTGTGGGAAGACATGCTGCTGATCCAAGCATACAGTGAAGTGATGCATGAGGAGGAAAAGAAAGTATAAATCAAAGAACTAAAACACCTTGTGAATGAGTCAAAATATCCTAATGTAGTTTCTAATGTCCCCAATGCGTCCAGATGCTCAGCTATGTCCTATCTGCTTCTCTAGCCTCAGAAACAGAGGCCCTGAAGAATGACATTTTATCAGATCATCACAAGGGCACAGGAGGAAGCGTAAGAGAGAAGAGGAAAAAAAAAAAAAGACAAAACCACAGAACCATCATCTCATTTTGAAAAACTTAACAGAATTGAAGTTTCCTGGTCATTTTCAGCACTACATTTAACACCCGCAGCCTACAAGGAGTATCCATTACAACAGGGTGAGTGTGTAACAAGTGCATGTACTTGAGTTTGTACTTAAGCAAATTGATCAGTTGTATCTGAAAATATATTTCTTAGTTCATCTGCTTGATACGCATCCAGCTCGCTGAGACAAAAAGAGTTCTAGGGAGTATTTTGGTGCACAAGTCTAATTATAAACAAAGTACATCCCACCTGGATTTGACATTAATGAAAAGCACTAGTTCATGCCAAGAACACAATACAAGGCAGCATCACTGAAGCAAAAGCATCTTTCTTAGTGAACACTGGATATACATTGAAGGTAATTGACAGTTTTAGAATTTGTTCTCTAGAAATGTACTGTAGGTAAATAAAGAATTTCAAAATTCTTTCAAAACAGGAAAGAAAAAAAGGTTTTTGACAGGAACCAACTTCCTCTGTGCACAAGAGTATTAAGAATGTTGACTAGGCAATTTGTGATTTTGATCTTCAGAGAGCACAGCCTAGAAGAACACTTAGAGGTGTGATGTAGATTAGAATGAAGATGGCAAACAACTACACAACCTCTCTGCAAAATTTCATCAAATTTCCATGAAGATAAGAAACACAAGACTATATGAATCCTTCTTCAGTGAGTTTTTGACATCCTTTTTATAGGTGAAAACAGCAAGTCTGCAACTGAAGACTGTAAACTCATGGGATTATCCTTACTTCAAACCACCAAGAACAATGTCTAACTCACTTGTTGCTTTAATATAATTTCCCAGAGCATTGCCCTGTGGAAATTTGCATCTCATAGCTTAGACAGGTATACTTCTTGCTGAGTAAAAAATTGGTTGAATGGCTGGGCTCAGAAAGTGGTAGTGATTGGAATTATACCCAGCTGGCAGCCAGTCACTAGGGCCAAACCCATTTGACATCTTTATTGGGGGTCTGGACAAGCAGATTGAGGGCACCCTCAGTTAAGTTTGCAGGTAACACAAAGCTGAGTGGGAGCGTTGATCTGCCTGAGAGCAGGAAGGCTCTGCAGAGGGATCTGGGCAGGATGAATCCATGGGCTGAGGCCATTTGTATGAGGTTCAATAAGGCCAAGTGCCAGATCCTGCACTTTGGTCACAACAACCCCATGAAGTTTTACAGGCTCAGGGAAGAGAGGCTGAAAAGCTGCCTGGTGGAAAAGGACCTGGCATGCTGGTTGAGAACCAGATGAACATAAGCCAGCCCTACTACTAACCTGAAAAGAACCAGCATAAAGGCACCTGGAAAACCATAAATAATCCTTTCTACTTAGCAGTGCTAGAGCCTTAGTTAGGATAGTATGTCTATATTCACAAGCTCCACTTCAAGAAGTAGAACAGCTGGAAGGAATCCAGAAGGCATCACAATTGAACAGAAGTCTACAAAACTTGTGAAGAGACTGAACAAACTCAATTTACTCAAGTCTAGAGGGAAATGAGAACTCTTTAACCAGCTTTCAGAGAGAACACAGGAAAACGTATGTGGACCTCTCCAGATGAAAAGTGCAGATAGTTTTATACTTACAATATACACTGAAAATTGATATTACATTTGCATTGGACATACTTTACAGTGTTAAATCCAAGAAATCTTTTGAAAGATTGCCTAAGAAGAATGAAAAGGCCCCATGATGAGGTTCAAGGAGGGAATGATTTTTGATCTGTTGTTTCTGCCTTGGAAATATAAAGAGCACTAGATGGCCCAAGTCCTTTTCAAGTTATTTGACATTTTATTTATTCTGTGCTCTTCTTAGGTACATATCACATATTTCTGTAAATATTTTCTCAATTTCATGTTCTGAAGAAGGACACAGCTGAATCACAGAACTGTGACCTATCAACTCAAGGGTCAGAATGACTTCATACTACAGAGGTCAGGTTGGGTTACAGGCTTTGAGGAGAACTGTGTTCATCAGCTGTGCAGAGAGTGAGAATGCTACAGCGAGACAGTGGACCAGAGCATCATAGCACTTACTTGTCTGCTGCATGACATATTGTGCCACATGTGTCAGCCATATCATCGACAAGAATTGCTACTCTGTCTTTCACATCACCAACCAAGACCATTCTGTCCACTTCATTTGCCTTCTTTCTTTCCTTATGAATGAGAGCAAATTCCACATTCAGTCTGTCAGCAATTGAAGTAACCCTAAGTTACAGGAAGAAATACACTACGTTTAGAGAACCATTTTAAAAGAAAAAACAGTCATACAGATATATTTGTCACAAAACACAGTTTTCTAATTCTGGCTTTCAAATTACCACAGCAAAAACTTTTGCAAAGAATGATACAGGTAGGAACAATCTTAATTCATTGCTAAAAAATAAAAGCAGAGTATCTTAAGCTATACCTCAAAAATCAACTTTTAAATTGAGTTGATTTCAGTTTTCTGTCTTTAAGTGCCTGGCTTTGAAAACATTTCAGCTATTCACAAGCTTTTATTAAGCTGCTGCAATACTAGTCACACTAGGTAATTTAGAGGAAGTTAATTCTAAGCCTACGGGAATGTGCACTTTAACATTCTAGCTGAAAAATACCATTGCAGGATTTGAAACCAAGCCAAAGGGAAAAAATAAACAAGTTAATAGTGATTAATAATTCTTTTCACAGTACTTGACTAGTAATCAAGTAGCTTATTTCATTAATAATTCCCTTAGCATACATCTGCTTGACAAAGATCTTCTAAAACCTTTCAGGGTGACCTCTGGTGGCCAAACAAACTTCCAATAATAAACTTAACTTGTTACAGACTTCTGATTGCTTTTTTTCCTGTTTGTTTAATTTTTGAATTTTTTAAATTCCTGTTTAAAATAATAGATCTCTCAGGTATAAAGAGAGAGGAATAAAAAATTCTATGCTTTTTTCTAAATGCTGATGCAACCTTGTAGCCTGCCTTTTTAGACTATGTCTAAACTATTTTTTATGAGGTTATTAACATGGTTAATAGAGAAAACAGTTTTGTTTCTTTTTCACTTAAATATGGAAGCTTTAGTTACTGTACTTCAACAAATGGATGATAAACAAAAAATTAAAAAATGTTGGCATCTTTTATGAATAGTGTAATTGCACAGCAAGTCTCAATACCTCAGAGGCATTAAGATATCAATAGAATTTCCATGCCTTATTTTAGTTGCAACATCTAATAAGCTGGGGAAAAAAACAAGCAAGTGGTAAGACACAAAAAATAATTCAAGTATTTCAAATGAATGTAAGAAAACGGATTTTAAATGAATACTTACAGATTTAAATTTTAAGATAATTCAAGTTCAATTTTCACATTCTATTAATTTTTTATTAAGTTTTCTTTTGAAGTTCTACCTACTTAAAATGGGAAGGCCAAACAATTTTCTTTACACTTTATTACTGGAGGTGAAGGAGAAGATATGGGTTTATTAAAAGCAACATCCACCCCTACTTGACCAGAAACTCATTGGTTGCATTACAACAGAAAGATACTAAAGGTAGACTGTACTATCTATATTAAATATAGTGAGAGTGATCTTCAAAAAATAAACTTTTATGATTAATTTGATCCTGCACAAATATTTGGTAGGGGAAAAAATGCTGTGTTGTGACTTGAATTCTAAGCAAAGATTCTATTTTGTTTAAAAAACAAAACAATAAAAATCAAATACAAAAATAACAGTATCCTGATAAGAGTGAACAAAAAATGTAACTAAGTGATCTTTCAAAATGATTTCTATGTTCTTCACATCCTTAACTTGATTAATCTAAAAAGAAACAACTAGGATTTCTACTCAGTCTTATTTCCCTAAAAATCATTACAACATGAACGCTCAAAACATACTCAAGGACTTCAATTAAAATCAAATTATGACAGTCTTCCACTCTTTTCTCCATACTACATTTCAGATCTTCAAATTACTATGGGCTTACAGGAGTCTTACTTCATTTGTCTTTGTTCTCTCTGCAGCAGCAGCATGAGCAATAAAACCTGAGAATGAGCATTTTGCCTCAGTGGCATGCTTTATGACCTCACCAGCTAATCTGCTTCTGAGCTTTGGCATTGGTGTATGCTCAATCAATATCAAATAAAACAGAGTCTGCTAAATGAGTAGCACATGCTGTGAATGAAGAAAGCCTCCAATGAACTAAGTTTCCTATTTTTACCTTTCACCACTCAAACTTCCATTCCCTCGTTCAAGCATTTATAGTGCAAAACCTGGGGTTTCCAGGTTTACATCTAGAATGCAATAATGTAAAGAAAAAAGAAATGCGAGTCAAACAAGCTCTTACCTAAATGCCAGCAGGTACATTTGGAATAGGCCATATGCTTTGACAGAGAAGGGAAGCTTAGGGAATTCCAGAGCGAAGCAGGAAGAGGTGCAGCAACTTGACTAAAGAAGCAAGCAGCAGGAAAAATCTCTTCCCTATGGTGGAGGGATTCAGCTAATGAGACCACATCCAGGGAGAGAGAAAAATATCTTCTTTAGAGTATAGAAAGCTCCTGAATGTTTTCAAGCATTAACAGCATTGGAAGAACTAGTTATTCTGTTTTTACAATGCAGTTGGATTCATCAGTGGTGTACCCTATACCTTGCACAATTCATAGAGGAATATAGAAGATTAGACAAACTAGATCATTAACCACTAACTATATGTAAATCTAATAGTTTTAGGCTTGTATAGTACCTTTTTGCACCACCTGCATCAGGTGAGACTATGATACAGTTTCTCCACTCGGGAATGTTCTCTTTAATCCACTGCAGGACTGCAGGTTCTGCATACAGGTTATCTACTGGAATGTCAAAGAACCCCTAGTCCAAAAGAGAAAGAGTTTCATGAATATGTGAAGGTATCTTACCTGGAACAAAGACAAAGGGAAAGAATCAAGCCCTTGCCTTCCCTGAATGGTAGAACTTCATTAGTATTTTGCACTGGTCTAACTCTGCTTTTGAAACTACTGTCAAATGCTGCTGAAGTCAAATAAATATTAAGGTCTCTAAAAATATCACCCAAGAGTAGTGAAAAAGAAAACAGATGTTCTCAATTGATATAAAAAATGAGAAAAGATGATCACCTTCAGGCACTCTAAATAGTAAATTCATGCTAGTGAAAAGCTCTCACAAATTCCAATGAATACTCAACTTCCATAAATTTCAACTGCTTGACATTAACAGCAGTATTTCAACATGGGGAGGACTCAAACTAAAATGGAATCTTTGTACAAGTTGTCAAAACAAGAAATCTGGTTTAGACCTTTTTATTTATGTGACAGCCATCTAGCATAATAAGAAATTCTGATTAAAAGGAGTGCCAGAACTGAAAGATATGGTGTTCTCTATAAAAAATAAGTTCCCTTGAAACAAAGTACACTTGAGAATGACAAATTATGTCTGTTCTGTGTCTGAGGCAAAGGTTTTGTGATTTGCTGGATTCAGCAGTAAGCCAGATAAGGGTTGCCAGGCTCCATCTCCACTTCTTAAAAGAATATATTATACCCCTTGGCCGTAAAAACAAAACTATACCTAGAGCAACATTATAATCTCTGACAAGGCTAAGATTAAGAGAACTTGCCCCAAGTCAGTATATTTTATGTTCTGGAATCTCTTACATTAGACTTGGCAAATTCTACCAAAGACTCTAATGCACAAATATTTGAAGGAAATGCAAAATCACCCCATAAAATTGAGACTGGTCTCTTTCTAAAGGGGAATTTAATTAGAAACAGTTAGCAAGACTTTCTCTGAACTCTTACAGTTCTGTACATAGCCTTTCAAAATAATGACCCAAGTCCCAGAGAATTACAATGAGCTTGATGCATTAATTCCGTAGCGCGCCTAGGCACAGCGAGTGAGAACCGACAGTTACCTGGATCTGAGAAGCATGCAAGTCCATGGTGATGATGTGGTCAGCCCCTGCAACTGAGAGCATGTTGGCAACAAGTTTTGCAGAGATTGGTGCACGACTCTGAGGAATAAAGCACAAATGTTTACATTTAAAAAATATTTTAACTAGATACAAGGACTCAGAAGATTAGTTATTCTTCTTGGTTTTTTTTCTGTACAATATTTGGAATCTAAATATGAAAAGCTTCAGAACTTTAGCCAAACCAGCCTGTCAATCTTGCTACTAGGGTTTTGAAACTCAGCAAAGCATTTAGGAATATCTAAATCAGTTTGCATCGTCTGCATAATAATGCTTTGTATTAAAGAGACAAAATTGGGGATACAGTTTTCCAATTCTTCTAATTAAAAGTTTCAGCTAACTTTTTCATAGCAGAAAGACAATCTTCATTTCTCTAAGCCTCTAGTCTACATAAACACTCAATTCTATCTTGTTCTAAGAAACATTACAGAACCCAAAGATCGAAGGCAAAATGAACTTCAGCTTTTGAGAACACTGCTTTAAAACAATGTTAGTATCAAGCATTTCTTCATAATACAGTAAAGCTGTGGCAGATCCTTGTTGGCAGGGGTCTTTTACCCTGATTTTTTTTTTTTTTTTAATTTATGTTTAATTCCTGGATGCACTTAGGAATCTGGAACTCCCAAAAGGGACAGGGGAGGATTAAGGAATCCTAAGTAGAAAGAATGAAAGAAGAAAAATCTTATTAGTAAAGTTAATGCAATGTCAAGTGGTTTTTAAAAGCATCAAGAATGCAGAACAAACAAACAAGCAAAAAAAAGGAAACTATGACTAGATGATACATTATTTTTTTTTTTAGTTACTCCAAAGTTTTTTCATCTTTTTAAGAAAACCTATGGAAAAAAAAAAGGGGTTTTTTTTTGTAAAAACCTGTGTTTCCCTAGACAGTTTTCTCTACACAAAAACTCTAAATAAACACTAAACAAAACCTCCAGCTTTCTTTTGCTAATCTTTAAATAAGGCTAATAGCTGGCAATAGCATTAGCATGAAAGAACTGCAAGTCAGAGTTTCCATCTCCATATCAGACTGTTTTCTGCTGGCACAGTATTCTCTCTTGCTACATCTCTTTATCAAACAGCCTCATTTCACCTCCTAGGAACTTCTTCTCCTTCCAGCCCATACACACAATTACAGAGTACCTCTGCTTTCCTTCCATTGATGCTCAAGGGCAGAAGTGACAATGAGCTACATCACTGACAATTTAGCCTGGATGCTTTTCCATCTGTGTCCCATCAAGAAGCCAATGTTTTCATCAAAACTGTTCCTGGTTTAGGTGGACACTGGACATTTCTCTGTTTTAAGCTGCAGATTGACAACACACTTCCAGAATAGAAACTGAGATACTGAAGTCTGATTTTACGGCCAGATCAGGGTAATCACCATCATTACTGAAACTCCTCATTTTGAAAACCATCCCTTTTGGGTTTTGTGTTCCACAGAACATCACCATCATTTTGTCAGAAAGAAGATGCAACAGCCAGCACTTCCCTAGATCTCTGCAATTCGGATACATATCGCTTCCAGAAGAGTTTATCACGTGCTTCAGCACAGTTGATTTTTCACTTACTGAGGACAACGCTGCTCTTCATTTAAGTTCAGTTCTGTAAATCATCTGAAACTTTCTGGATATTTCAATTATTAGTAGCAAATTTTTGTTCATGCCATTTGAATTCCTGATCTCAGCTCATTTTAGCATCTGACATTTTTAAGCGGGACTTCACAATACTCTCAAATCTCTGTCATTATCTAACAAAAGAAATATTTAGTATCTACTCTATTGACGTGTTCTCTCACCAGCTCTTTGCAAAGCTCCAGTTTAATGCCTCCACTAAGATGGACTAATAGGTAAATCTGAAATGAAAGGTTTGCTCTCCTGCTTGTACTATCCTATCTTTCCAAGCTAAATACTTCCCTTGTGCTGTACATTAGGACTTGTCTGAACCAACAGGCAGGTGAGTCAGCTCAAATAGAAGAGAAAGGGAAAGAAAATGGCAAACCAGAGCAGCCCCACTGGTAGAAACAAGTAACTAGTTCTGGCTAGCAGGTAAAGGCAAATTACATTATTTTCAGAGCGTGATTTTGGCATTTCCACTCCATCCAGCACAGTGAATTTTGTCTAATTTTTTCATTTCTGTTCAATGTGGATACCATTCAGTTTGTCTCATGTTCCAATCTCATGAGTATCACCATCACAAAAAAACCCAAATAAAATACTTTCCTGCATCCCACACTAATACATACGTTACCAGCTGGTACTTCTTTCAGCTGCTGGCCTTGCAGGCTGCCTTCCCAGAAGGAAGAACCTGAAGTTTTACCACTAGGTAACTTGTTTTAGCAGATATGCACACATCACAGATTGCCTATATGTTGGTGGACAGAGGGTCTTGGAAGGAAAGATAGCCAGACACCAGTACCTGTTTCTTAAGAATGGACTAATGGGAGATCAAGACAAAAGAAGCCTGCAGTTGACAGTTTCCTTTACACAAAACTGTGCGTTAAAAGAAAACCCACATGACACATTTAAGATTTGCTTGCTTGCATAGAAAGTAAGTATTGTGCTACAATATGATGCAAATTGAAGATTATTTTAAAATCAAAGAAAGTATATTCATGAGAACCTCAGATAACCTGGCCTCATTATTCAGAAATTTGGATTATAAAAGTGGATAAGAACTCATGATTTCCCTTATAATGTGGTTTCTAAGGTTTGCTTTTGATGAGAGAGGTAAGAACACAGATTCACAGTATTCATTGTTCAATTCTCTGATGTAATTTTAGATTATTTTCAGAATTATTAGTATGAAATGCAGCATTAGATTATGTACAGAAATGAAATTGTTAAAAAATCACTTGAATTACCAGTGGCAGGGGAAATCCACAAAGCTAATATAAACAATCTCACAAGAGTAACTGTGCAAAGGACACATAGCTGAAAGTAAAAGCTGTCCATCAAGATCAAAGCTCTGTTGCCTTTAAGCATCTTAGTACATTGTCTTGCTCAATATTCATCACATGCACACTGAACAGGAAAAAACCAAACCAACCCAGAAATCAAAGAAAGCCCAAAGATTTATAATTGGAACTTTCACTTCCAAGAAAGCCAGTTGTGAAGTGCATGGATACTGAATGTTCACTAGTTTATAATTTCACCCAAATTTATAATTTCAAAAATGAGATATGCATTGAAGCCTCAGAAATTGACAGCCATTATCTTGAATGTCCAAATAATTTTTAAACTAGAATCTAGGGGTTTTCTTGTAGCAAATTATTCCACAGGATTACTGTCATGGCCTAGGTGAAACACAACTGAAATCAAGAAGTGAAACTGAAAATGTTCCTAGTTATACATAATGTAACCCAGTAAGTGTCACCCTTTAAGGCCATATTAATGGAAATGCATAGTGTTAGATTAAAAAAAAAAAAAAGATACCTACCCAACGCTCCACGGACCCCTTCTACAAATCAAAAAAACAAAGTTACATGAGCTGTAGAACACCAAACTCACCTGTCACTCTACTTCTATCTTATCTCAAAGGCATTTCTGCAGCATCCTATGTAAATGTGTCCTGCCCACAGCTGGGGAGGTTGGCATAATTAGAGGATGCATAAGTGCAGTTATAGTCAAAGCACAGAAACATCTGAGCTATTTTTAAGTTTAGGTGGCTTGTGCATCAGAAATATACTAGTTCAGGGCAGCACTTGACTGAATCTCAATTAATTTACTGACTTTTTTATCATTCTCAAAGCCTTTTTTTTTTAATCTGTTTTTCTTTTAAAGATAGTCCATGTTTAGTGCTCAGATTTTCAGAGTAGATTAGACTGTTCAGACTAAGATTTTCACTGCAAGGCCCTTTCCTTACAGAAATAAATGAAGAGCACTTTCATTGTACTCAGGAATCATAACTGCACCTGAGGTATGACAAATACATGGTTATTTTAAGCAGCAAGGACTCAGTCTATTTACTTCGTAATGAATTAAAGCCAATAACTTAAATTCAAATTAGAACACAACATCCATCTGCTGAAGATTATACAGCTTCAGTTCATAGGCAAGCAAACTACAGCAATGTCTTTCACCACAGAAGAAAATGTGTGTACGACCATAGGAAGAAAATGGCTGGCACTTTACTGACACTTCAGGCAGCACACAAAGCTTGTGCACTCACGATGGGTCAAAGACCAAGTGATCTGATGCAAGCAGGAGGGAAGATGTCCCTGTCAGTAAGCTGCCTGATGCTGACAGCTGTATTATAGCTTATTTTGCAACACGGAGGTCAACTACCAAGGTTAATTTCCAAAGATGGCAAACATTTTCTCAATTGCAAAGCAGAGGGGGAAAAAACCCCCACAAACAACAACAACAACAAAATTGCCTACAATAGTGGAATTCAGTGACACACAGAGAACAGTCTGGAAAAAAAAATAATCTCAAAATCACTATCCTAAGCAATTCATTTTCAGATGGCATTTCTGAAACACAAAATGCTCCTGGATGGCATGAACTGTGCCACCACAGTGGGGTGTTAAAATGTCTTTGGAAGTCTGCCACATGGAATTTGGGTACCCTTGAACAGAATTTAGATGCATGGAAATTTTGGAATATACTCATCCTTTTCTCACACCAAGAACTTAGAGGATGGTACAGTAGAACTCCCCAATATGAAGTGGGAAATCAAAACATAGTGAGATACTTTGCTTTCTTTTCAACAAAATGCTTATTGGTACCCTTTCAAGGTCTTGTGATATAAAGTATTTCACCCCTTCTGATTAAGGGAAAGCATCATCCACTACAAAACACAGCAAAAATGAAGTACCAAGAGACAGAGGCAAAGAATAGCATCTTACTTTTTAACTCCTGAATTCCATTTTTGGAAGCATAACAAGTACACCTTCATTGTAGTAGTATGGGATTACAGAGCCTGCACTTAATTAATATACCAGAAAATAAGTTTTTTTTAGGTTTGTTCTTAGATATCACAGGCTGACTGTTACATATTTTGTAATAACTACTGTTATTTTTAGCTTCTCCATTACTTAATTTCTGTTAAGCTTTTTATCTGAAACAATATGAAGACCACCAGAAGGCTTGAGGAATTGTTTGCCTGATGCCCAAAGTGAAAGAGCATGGGCAGTCCATTTGCAGGAAGTAAAGGAGAGAGACAATTTTCCAAAAATACAACCATTGCAATCCAATCTTTAATGCCAAATTCAAATTTCTTATTACTTTTCAAGTGAGCTTAGGTAAAAGTACCATTCATATAACCTATCAAAGGGGTTTTTTTGTATATATAGTAGAGATAGAAAGTCTAGTTCTCTGTTTTTTAAAATCAGTCTCACTTCCCACAGAGGGTCTGTTACTGTTTCCAATTTTGCTGTATTGATATACAGTTATGACAGACCAAATTCAGGAAAAGGGCAATAAAATCAGTAGAGCATTATGGGGTTTTCATACAATTTCTTGTCTCCATAAATCAAAATAATTACTACAGATATAAAAAAAAAATTTAATCTGTCTGGTAGCATAAAATAATGTTTTTATTCATTTCTGTTAAGTGTTGTGGATTTTATCAGTTCCTTCCATTTTGCTCTGTTTAACCATATAGGATAAAACCTACCTATGAAATAATTACAGCAATTTGAATTTAGTATTTATTTCCATGCAATTAAAAGGCTTAAAAAGGTGTACTCTCTACATTAATAGGGATTAAAAAACAAACAAACAAAAAAAACTTTTAAAAAGCAGGACAAACAATCCCATAGTATGTGGTTTGCTAGGAAAGTACTCTGCAATAGACCACACACATAAAATATATCTACTTTTGCAAACTGAAGGCATGTCAATTATCAAAACACAAGCAAAAAAATAATTTGTCTCACTTCATTCACTTGTGGATAAAATAATTGAACATTTTACCAAGAGAAAAGGATGGGGGAAAAAAATCAAGTCTTTGAATCACTTAAGTGTTTATGAAAATTATTAATCTCCAAAAATTTCAAGTGAGCAAGCTGAACAGAAACCTTCCAAAATGACACAATTCTTACCTACCTTGTCTTTCTTATCTTGCCTGGCATATGGAAAACATGGAATTACAGCAGTCACTCTGGAGGATGATGCAATCTTGCAAGCATTGATCATGATGAGTAGTTCCATTAAGTTGTCATTTATTTCTCCACAGCCACTCTGGATAATATACACATCTTCCCCTCTCACACTTTCACCAATCTCTACACTGAAAGAACAGGAGATGATCATTTCAACATGATTAAAATACTGCAA
>VYXF01002645.1:324781-388318 GCA_013397295.1 Polioptila caerulea | reverse complement strand
TTCTTCTCAATAAACACACCAAGTCCACTGTGTGACACACACATGGCGAGTTGCTGCAGTCTGCTGTGCTAAGCATTTCTTCTTCTCCCTCCCCTTCCCCAGCAATCAAGGAGAAATACATGGACTGGACAGAGTTCCTCATCCAGGATCTGACCGGCGCCAGGACGGCCCCTGCGAATTTGCTGGAAGGTGTATGTATTAGATTGCAGTTCCTCCTCCTCCTCGGTGTGTGCCTGCAGTGTCTGTGTGCCAGCCCTGGGACCTGACCCAGCCCTGCCCCAAAACCCGTGGCAGCAATGCCTGGGCTCTGCTGGCTCTGCTTCTGACGCAGTCACGGGGAGTTGGTTTTGCCTTTTAGTTCTTTAGAAAGTTGGGTGCTCAGAAAAGGCCTGGTGGGGGAAGGAGAGTGTGGAGGGGATCCACAGAAGGGAGAGCTCAGCCCTTCAGTGCCCAGTTAGACCCATCAAACTGGTGAGCTGAGCTGCCAGTCCATCTCTGCCCCATCCCTGGAAGTGTTCAAAGCCAGGTTGGGTGGAGATTGGAGCAATCTGACCTAATGAAGGGTGTCCCTGCCTGTGGCATGGAATTGGAACTGGATGATCTTTAAGGTCCCTTCCAACCCAGACCATCCTGTCATTCACAAGTTGGAGAGGGGGTTTAGTAGGTTCATGGGGAGCACTGTCAGTTTTATCTTTATATGTGAAGTGGTCTCTGAAGGACATTCCCTCCACCTGAATCCTGCAGTTGGGAAGTTAGTTGAGTGAGGTGGCCTCAGAAGAGCAGCAGGGTCCATTTTTTACATGCACCCATTCAGCCAAGAGCCCAATCTGTGCAGCAAATCCACAGGGTGACTTGCACCTGGGACAGCCTCGGTGTGCCTTGAGATCCTGGATAAAAATCCCACAGCTTCACCTGGAAACCAAGGGCAGCTTTTGCATCAGGGCCTGCCCTGCTCTCCTGTGGATGCTGTGGGGACACTGGAGAGGAGACAGATGGTCCTGCAGGAGCCCCTCATTCTTTGTCCCTCTGTATTAAGGCTGAGAGCGAGGGCATACAGGAATTTACCTTTTTGAAGGTGCTCACGTTGGCTTGCAGGAAGCCAGTGTGCATCCGAGCACCGTTTTTGATCATTTTGTCCCTGGTCACTTCCCCCATCCACAGCTGCATCGTTTTTCCACGTGCCCAAGCAGTATGAATGATGTGCCTGGCAGGGAGAATTAATATTGTACCATTAGGGTTTTTTTTCCCCCCAAGTCTGAGGGTGGACAGCCTTTGCAGACCCCAAATAATCCCCATCCTCGGGCCTGCTGCATCCCTGTTCCTGGACTACTCCCAGGTGGCATATGCAGAAATCTGATGGTGTCCAGCCCCCATGTCCACTGTGTGCCAAGCCTCCCCTTTCTGCAGGCAGGGAAGAGAGGCAGCCCCAGGCAGAAAAGTAGAGAGAGAAAACATTGTGTTGGCTTGAAACAGTTTCTGACCCTTTTCTGGTGTTTTATGTGCTCAGTGCTGTCTGTGTCGTGCAATGTATGTTGGCCCCTGTTGACAGATTTGCTGTTTGTGAGTGCTGCAGATTGTTGTTAGACTGTTAAATCAATATGTAGTGCTACTTTTTAACATGCCAGCTACGCATGTGAAGGGTTCTTGCATTATGGTAAATGTTAATATTTCATGCAAGCCGATTATTAATCCTAGCCATTCAGTTCTCGTGGGGTAAGTGACAGCCCATTGGCTTAAAATTTAGCACACAAATCAGGGAAGCAATATTCACTTTGATACAGCCAGGGATTTACTATAATATGTTAAATCATTACACCATCGTTTCTTATTAAAGAATATTTTGTTGCAATGAAGCGGTTGTGTGAGAGGGGCAAAAAAAATCCACATTAAAGTGGATTTCTGCTGTATTATTAAATTCTGACACTGTATTTTGCCATGAAATAATACTTGAAGAGATTATACAGATGCTTGCAGCTTGCACTGTAGAAAAGTAGCTTGTTACAGCAAATATGTTGTTCTGAGAAATATCTATTAATCATAAAGCTGTTTAAAATTGTACATGTGATAAGCTTTTAGTTAATTTTAATTGCATTTTTTTACCATATTCTCATTCTCTTGCCTGCTTTTTTGGATTAAGAGACATGCATGAAAATCAGTTGCATCTCAAAATTGGAATATTTTCAATACTTAGTAGGAAAAAGTAACTTTTTGAAAAATAAGGCTTTCTCCTTATTTCGTTTTGTAGCCACTGTTAGAAAGAACCATCCTGGACTGACCCTTGATTTACAGAATTAATATTTTTTAAAGTAATGTGAGGTGTTTATATGGTTTAATTAAGTAAAAGTGGGACAAACACGCAGGAAAAAAACCAGTCTTTGTTTTTAATGTACTTTGCCTTTGCTTAGTATCTCCTTTGGGGACCAATAATTCCAAGTCTTGGGGTCATTTTAATGCTGCTCTTAAAACCCCGGAACTGAGACATTGCATAAGAATTCAAACTTGTATTTAATAAAAAATAACAAATCTAACCATTATGTTAAAGCTTGAGAACACAGAGATGCTCGCAGTCACAAAACAAAAACACTGAGCCCCAAAGGGGTTGTTCTGCAGAGCATCTCATGGTTTTTTAATGCCTGTGCTCGCAGGTGGAAAGTTGCACACGTGTGTAAATGGCTGCAGAACTGGGATGCCAGAAAATAACCGTGTGGAAGCAGAGAACCTCAGCCACTGGGATTTCTTGGGCATGGTGGCTTGACCCAACAAATCCTGTGTGCCTTGGGCTTGGATCCAAACCTGGTGTGGGCTTTGTGCTTTGGAATAACCCGCACAGACTCATGCATCTGTGGCTGGGGGGGATAATTTGCTCTCCATGCCAGTAGAAATAAGATAAAGCTGATCTTCAGTGAAAGAGATCAGTACACAGAAGTGAAATTCCTGGGTTGTGCACAAAGTTGTCACCTTTTAGGTAAATATTAGGGTCCAGTCCTGTGGTTGGTTCTTACCAGCTGCAATCAATGAGAATTTGTTTGAAATCCTGCAATACAACTGGGCTTTGAGTAGTTCCACGAGCATCCTAAATGGATGTGCCTTACAAGCTGTTCCACCTTTTACTATTCTTTTTTTTTGTTGTTGTTGTTGTTGTTGATGATGTCGGTTGAGAAATTAGCACAACTGTTGTTTTCTGTTTTACTTCTGAATTTGCACTTGGAAGACATTGGGTAAAATAGAAGAAGAACAGACTGTTTGCTGATCGCTTGGATGATGGTGTGAAAAACAAAAATAATCTTCTGCTGTCATCTGTTTCCTTGAGAAGTCTTCAAATAAAGTTTAAAATAAGGAGTTTTGCTTCTATTCAAACAGCCTCTGCGAGGAAAAAACCCTGTAGACCTCATTACAGTTGATTCCTTAATAGAGCTGCAGGATTCCCAGAATCCCTTTCAGTACTGGATAGTTAGTGTGGTTGAAAATGTTGGAGGAAGATTACGCCTTCGCTATGTGGGATTGGAGGAGACTGAATCCTATGACCAGTGGTTGTTTTACTTGGATTGCAGACTTCGACCAGTCGGTTGGTGTCAAGAGAATAAATACAGAATGGACCCACCTGCAGGTAAAGAACCTCCTTGAAATATTGTCTCCCTTTGTGGCTTTCACTGATGTTTTGGGATACTTGTGCAGCATGTTTGTCCTTTTCCAGCATTCACATTGCTTTGGCAGTAGTTTCTGGCTGTGGCACGAATGGGAGAAGAGATCCATCTAATTTGGGTTCAAAGTGTTTATTAAACAAATTAAGTTAAAGTCTTTACAAGTCTGTCAGACCACTTTTGACACCAGGAGATTACAGTTTGGAGAAGAAGCTCTTCAGGGTTGAGTTTAGTGTTCAGACAAGCTTGAATGGAAAGGGATGGGACTGCAGTTAAGCCAGTCTGGGATCACAGATTGATCCACCTTCTCCAGTGTAGGTTAACAATGTGTCCACGTCTGTGCCCCATTTTCTTTGTGCTGCCGGTGAAGTGTTTCCATGAGTATTAAATTCCCCTTATCTAGGAAGGTGTTTCTGATGTGGCTTCTGTCCCTCACACCTGGAGAGTTGTCCCTGATATGTTCAATTCTTGTGTTCACAAGTTTGTCTGGGACTTGGGTCTTGAGTTCTTTTTGGAAATGTGTGTTTTTCTTCACTGGTAGGTAGGAATCAATGTTCCCCAGCACTTCTAAATGAGATGTGAATGCTGGAGAGCATGAATATCCACCCACTCTGTTATTTTGCAGAGTCTTTGAGTTACAGAGAAACAACTTTTTCATTGGACATCCCTGAACCCTCTTGGCCTGTATAGGTTTGGTCAATATAGAAATGGCTCAGAGGAGATTTGTGCTTCGTCTTTGTTTGTTCCATTTGCTTTCTACTCTTCCCTCCTTCTCTCTAGTTGTACATCCTTTTCTGTGGATTCCCCATTCCTCATGCCTTCTTTTAATTTTTTTGCAGTTGTCTTTCTCTACACTTGTTAGTGGACTCTTTATTTGCTGGAGTTGTTTACTTTTCTTCTCCCCTCTCCTTGAGTTAATTTCTAAAATTTCTGTCTCTTTTTCTTACCTGTTTTCATCTGATAGCTGTTTCCTCTCCTGTCATTTCTCTGGTCATTCACTTTTTAGTCAACATTGGTATCAATGGAGTCAATGCCCAGATCTTCTTCCAGACTTATATTGACTTAAATAGATCTTCATTACTTTACATCTCCTAAAGCTGAGCTATGTAAGAGTTCGCTGTTTGCTGAGAAAAGACCCTCCAGGTCTGAACTCTGCTGTTTTTGCCCAAATCCTCTCCTGATCACTGCTTCTGGGGCCTTTCACTGATCCCACCTTCTTCCCCAGCTGTCAGGCTCTGCACTGCAGGGAGTGGCCACTCAGGAGTGGAAATCTGAGGAGTTTCTGGAGGCAGGAATGCTGCTTGTTCCACTCCTGGTCATTTGTTGTCCACCTAACACGGAGTCACGGAATTGTCAAGGTTGGGAAAAAAACCATTAAGATCTTCTTGTCCATCCATCCAACGTGTCTATGAGGCACAATGAATCAATAAAGTGTATGAGACATTAGCTGAGAGGAAGAGACAGAAAAAAAAAAATTAAAGTTCTCAGAAGGAATCTTGGAGCAGTCAGGGAAGCAGTAGTGAGTTTTAAGGACGAGATGCTGGCAGCAGAGAGCTCTAAAGAAACTCAGGGATCAGGCTCTTAAACCACAGTCTCAAAAAATGAAGCTTCCTAAGGACCTGAGGCCTGGAGACTGTGTCAGGGGTACATCCCCTAGTGACTTTAGGGAAGAGCATTTGGACTAGGAAGGCATCTGTTGTGTGAGAGACCTAGTGTGGACCTTGTTAGGAAGGAGAGATTCTGGGCAGTACCTTGTTTTTTACACATCAGGGATTAGATTCACCTGCCATGGTGCAGGCATCAGAAGACAGTTCTGCATGAGAAATTGCTTTCTCTGTATAATGAGTGGGCAAAAGAGGGTGTTAGGGCACAATTAACATAGGCAAGATGAAATGACATCTTTTTAAGCTTGTTTTTTTTACTCACGGTTGAAACCAATGAACAAACACCTGGTTGTCCTAAATTTTGAACATCTGAAGCCAGTTAAGATGACTCCTTGATTGATAAAGGGAACAGCCTTAGACTGTGTATCAAAGCTGTTATGAATCTCCTCTGAGGAGATGCTGAGGATGTGTAGCTGCTCCCAGATCAGGCTCTATCTCCTTGCCAGCAAACACAAGGGTGTTTTCACACATCACTTCTGCAGCTTATCACAATGCTTTGCCTACCCTTGATTTGGGTGCTACATCTCCACCCTGAGCTTTATTTCCCTCCCTGTCTGGATGTGACTTTTCCCTGTTGATCCACCTCTGGCACCTGCCAGGCTTCACTTCCAGGTCAGTCTTTCAAGATGCAGAGCATCTCAGATAAAGGAGATCCCATGGACCCAAACAGTATTTTGGATGGAGGGGTCTCTTTCCTGAAGCCACCCACATCCTAACACCCACTTAACGTGAAAGAGGGCTTGGCACTAGGTGATGTCTAAGGTCCCTTCCAACCCAAATCACTCCATGAGTCTATGAAACAGCATCCCAGCTGCCTTCTCCAAACAAACTCTGTATATCTCACAAGCCCATTTAACTGAAGCAAAGGGGTTACAGCTTGTTGTTCCTTTCAGATGTGTATCTGAGTCTGGAATAAGCCTCCTTGCTGGTTCAGATTGGCACAGGCTGTTTGACACAGAGCCACTGATGGCCTGAGCTCAGCTGTTAATGCAGGACGAGATCATCCCGTTTTATGCTACTTTCTATCTAAAGACAAATTGCCAGTCATTTTAATTGCTGGCTGCTTGTGAACCCTAATACAAACTGACACAGTACACTTTGTTCAATTACCTGCAGCCCTGGCACTTAAATAAAATGCTTTATGCTCTTTTAACCGTGCAATTTAGTGTCCATACACTTGCCAGCATAAGTGAGATGCCACTAATTAAATTTGCATATGATGTTCCTTGCTGGCCCTTGAAACCACCTGAGTTGCCTCTGTGTCTTGAATTTTGTTGACACTGGCCAGAGAAGTTGCTGCTTGTTTTTGCTGATTTTGGCCAAAGTTGCCCAAAACTTGGCCAGAGTTGCCCAAAATGCCAGTTTCATGCCAGAGAAGTTGCTGCTTGTTTTTGCTGATTTTGGCCAAAGTTGCCCAAAACTTGGCCAGAGTTGCCCGAAATGCCAGTTTCATCTTTCCTGTACTTAGCTGGCATCACAATAGAAAATGAGAGTCTGTTTCCTGCAAGGAAGCATCAGGCAGAGTTTTTCTGAACTCAGGCTCACTTTAGCGTGGGACAAAATCATATTGTATTAAATATTTCCCTGTAAATTAAACCAAAAAGGAAATAAGCAAAGTGAGTCGTTCCCCTCCCTGCACTTTGTGCTGATCAGAATTCCTGCAAGCAAGGGAGAAGTGGGGAAACAAAACTCTAAAATAATGAACAATTAGATAAAGAGTGCACTTCTTAACACTTGTGCCCGCTGCACACGCTGTAAACAAAGACTTGAAATCTGTATTCCCATTAATAACCAGACAGCTGAGGAATTAAAAATACTGCCCTGAAAGGTTAACATTCCCCTTCAAGTGTGTTTAAATTCATATGCATATCCTTGATGTCTGTTCTGAAGTAGTGAGATTTGATATAGTGGAAGTATAAATACATCCACTTCAGTGAGTGATTCTGCAAATCCTGTTTTGATAAGGTCTTAAATCTGTTGAGTTCAGAGCATAAAATTCTCTTGTATCATCAGTGCTAGGTGGAAACAGTGCTTGCCAATTCTTTTTTTTTTACACCTATTTTTTATTCCTTCCTTCAGAATTGTAAGATACAGCAGTAAATCTTCTGCTAGCTAGTAAATATATATATATATGGTTATTAGATGTACAGGATTTAAATGCAAATTGGGCTAAATTGAACCTTGATGTAAATGTAGGCAGCTAGACGGGCCAAAGAAAAGCTCCACACTCTTCACTCTGTATCAAAGTTCAAGTTTATTATTGAGCAAATGTTCATTTCAATTTTAATAATTGTTGCAATCTATCTACCTATCTTCTCTCTTTGAGGCCTTGATATGAATGTTCTGCAATAACTTGTTACGTGCAAGATAACAATGTGTTTTCTAGGGCAGGGCTAAATCCAATATAATGTTCCACATCACAGTATTGTTTCCTGCATTGTTCCCTTTGATGATTTGCAGGCATTTCACTGCACTGAACCATAAAGGGCTTGTTAATATCATGATTTAATAATATTAAACCTGTGTAAAGAAACTCACTGGAAGCAATGTGAAGCTGCACAAAGATGTTGGCTAAAAATATAATGATGAAAATTCATAAGTGTAAGTCTTTGCTGTGGTGTGATGCTCTGTTTTGAGTGTGATACCAAAAAATGTATTTGAGTAGAGATCTAGTAAAAATCTTTCTTCCCACACCCACCCCAACCCTGCAGTTAAAAAATAAAAAAACAAAACCCAAACACTTTCTGATGAACAGGTGCCTTAATAATGATAATCTTTGTTTTGTTCAAATATGACTAATGTTGGCTGAAGACCTGAGGCTCCTCAAACTAGGAAACATCAGGTATTTTGAGAAATTGAAACCAAAGGAGAGTTTTTTCACTATTTTCAAGTAATGTGATAATACGATTCTCGTTCCTACAGCAGTATTTGGAGGCTGTGAATTTTCCTGGGTTTTACTCCAGGATATAAAACACAGTCTTCCTCCAGTGTGCCCCTGCTAGTTGCTTTTGTGTTGAATTTGTCCATGCTGCGCAGCTTGGAATACAGACACTGTTCATTTCACTTGCTCTGTCCTTTCATATGACTTAGGAACTTTAGTCTTCCAAAAATGTTTGATCTCCAAACAGTCACCTCTTGGTTTTGTTGTTCTTTTTTTCTTTTTGTTATTGTCATCCCTTTAGATATCTATTCTCTGAAGACTATAACTGAGTGGAAATGCGCTCTGGAAAAATCCCTTAATGATGCAGCAAATTTTCCTCTTCCAATGGAAGTGTTTAAGGTAAAAGATACTTTTCCTTCACTTGTGGAACCGGAGATGAATAAATATTATGGCATGTTTTGCAGTTTATGTTAAACTTTACCTGGAAAGGCCTTCACTCTAATGCATAAGTCACAAGGTCACAAGTTGGATGTTTGTATAAAAAATATACATTTTATGTGTGGACTTACTTCTGGGTTGGTGTTTTCTGGGGGCTGGAGGTAACCAGCAGGGATTTCTCCAGTTATTTTTTTGTGTCTTACTCTGTTAGACCTGTGCAAAGACATCATACACAACTGTAAAGTAGTAACGCTATGAATATAAAAGTTGACACAAACTGGACAGATTTCTGTGAGCCTTACACCAAAGTTTTCATCTGATCACAAGCCACAAGGTAGAGAAACCTCCTTCAGGGACCTCTAGTAGAAGTGAGAGATAATTTTGTTCCTACATTTTCTAATTTTTCTTTTTTTGTTGTTCTCACTCTGGTGCTTCAGCCCCGAGGCACGGGCTTTAATTTCCCATGTAAATCTGCACTGCTGTTAATCATGGTGGCTCCAGATAATCCTGGTTTATAGCTGTGCCTGCCTAGTTTCCAACAGTTCCTCCCTGGCTGGGGTGGGATGGGCAGGGAGAGGATGCTCAGGGAGGTGTGTGGGAGCACAGCAGTGCCCCCATCTCTTGGTGTCACCTCTTGCTTGGGGACCCAGTGGACCAGGCTGCCCTCCCCACACACCTCTGGCTTCCTTCCCAGCCCTTAAGCAGCACTGCACTGGGATACTCCAAAACATCCATGGAACTGGTACAGTTCATGGGTGGATGTGGCACTTGGTGGTGGCCTTAGCAGTGCTGGGTTAATGCTGGGACTTTGATCTTAGAGAGCTTTTCTAACTGAGATGATTTTATGCTTCTGTAACTGCAGTAAGGCTCTTACCATGTCCCATTCTGGCTGTGACAAAGCCCAGGTGCCACCTTCACCCTCCCTGCAGGGACGTGCCAGCAGCTTCCCATGAGGAATCCAGGCTCCTTGCCCAGCTGAGATGCACCCAAATTAGCAATTTGGATTAATTTGGGGACATTTTGCTGGTGGCCCAGGCAGTGGCTCATTGGCAGTGTGGGAGCTCTGCTGTGCTGGGAGAAGAGGGAAGATTTGTGTTGGCCTTGGGCACGGATGTGGGCTTGAGGAGCCCTGTGTTGGGATGGAAGTGGCGTGCAGAGAGTTCTGGGTCTCTGCCATTCATCTCATCCAAGGCTTCCATCTGCCAACTCTATTAAAAGTTTGCATTGGCAGCTCCAAGATCAAAAATGCTTTGTGTGGGGCAGGGATTAAATCACAAAAGGGAATGTCTAATGTGTAAATTTTATTCCTGTCTTTGTGAAAGAGTGAAGAATGTTTCTGATGAGGCTCATGAAACATCCCTTTTGAAAAAAAGTTTATAACTAACAGCTGCGTTGCTGCCTCTTCCCAGCGTGCCAGACTTATACCCACTTACTTTAATTATTGCATGCAGGTCATAAATTTGAATTCAGCAAATCCCAGTTGCTGTGCTGTGTGGTTGGAGTTTGCAAAGATGTTCCTCTTAGAAGGCAGTGCAAAATCTTGGAATGCTTGAATGGTTCAAGAGGAGAGTTATTTTGGGTCCAAATGTGGCAAAAATTAAGTCCATGATTAGGTCAGTGTCAAAGTTGAGGTCCATGATTAGGTCAGTAGGACTTCTCTGTTTATCATAATGTGGAAGGTGAGCACAAGATGAGCAGAATGCAGAGTTTGGTGCTGTCTGAGCCCTGGTTCTGGTGCTGGGAAGGCAGGAGACTGAATAAGTTTTTTGTGTGTGGGCATCATTTTATTCTGCCCATTTAGGATGAATCAACCCAATTTTCTACACCTTAATTAAGGAGAAAAATACAAGATGTCATCTGTGGCTGTGAGCAAGTCTTCTCTAGTAATGACTTAAACATGAGTTAAGGCTTTAGGAGGTTGAGAGTAAACTTGACTGATGTTGAAAAGAAAGCCAATGATTATGTGTGGGCCCTTCAAGTAGAATCCCAGATCCCAGCAAAGAGTGTCATATCCAAAGGTATCTTTTATAACTTCTTTTTAATTTTAATTTTTTAAATGTTATTTACAAACCCAGCACAGAAGTAGTTTCTGTACACGGTTCCTGGGGCCCTTTGCTATGGTAGCTGTTGTGTGTTAGATGAGATGAAAAACACAAGGTTTGACAGCTGGCAACTCTTGGAGATCTTCTGGAGAGCTGAAAATGTCTGCTTTGGCAGGCATGGTAACTGCACACTGAGCAGTTACATTCTGTTTTCCCCACATTTCCCTGTAGAATTCCATGGCTGAGCAGGGTGTAGGTGAGTTCTTGCTCTTCATGAGCACATCCCCTGGGCTGGATTATGCCTTAAATCCGTGTTGTCCTTAAAGCTCTGCACGACTGAGGGCAGTGTCACTGTGGTGACATCAAACTGTCCCCAGGAGGTGGCACTGGCAGAGCAGAGCCACATTTGTAGTGTGAGAAGTAGCTGCCCTCAGGGGTCTGTCAGCTCATGGCTGCTGTCAGCGGGGACTCTCCTCAGTTTTGGTGTCACAGAGTTGGGTTCTGCCCAAGAACTCAAAACCCACGGGTCTGAGCCTGAGTTACCGATGCTCACAAGTGTGGCAGAGCTGAGCTTGGCACGTGGTGGTCTTCAGCAGCAGCTCCAAAAACCCCTTGCAGAAGCACAGCCCTGATCCCCTCTTGGCATCCAGGGAGAGGACACCAGACCACAGGAGCTGGTTGCAAAAATCAGGGAGAAGGCTGCAAAAACAGCATTTTCTTTTTTATTTTTTTTTTCCTGGTGCTGTTTTACACTTGGCCATATGTTGGAAGTGTTTGTAAAATGCTTTAGGATCCTTTGAGAAAGGAATGTGATGTTTAACTGCCAGAAAATGCTGCTATTATGCAGCTACTAAACATAGTGTTTTGCAAACTGCACATCCTGGAATAAATTTTCCTCCTCACAAAAGCTTTTTGCATCGCACCTGCTATTTTGTCATTCCCTGCTTTTCAGAAAACATGTTGATCCTTGAAGAAAAATAAATACAGACAGGGTTTTCAAGGGTGTTTGAATGGCTTAGGAGCACAAATCCTTCCAAAAGGCCACAACCCAAGGACATGTGTCCTTTGCTGTGTCTGCTCTGATTTCAGGATGCTGTTGGGATGCCCCTACACTTGGTTTGGTACTGGTCATAAATGATGGCTTGGGCTTCAGGGGATACCTGATAAAATGGTCAGGCCTTGTTGTGAATAGAGATGGTCAAAATGTTACTGGGGTCTGATTTTGAGTTAAGTGGAACAATTTCAGTGGCTTGCTTCAGTGCTGGCATTGCTGGTGCTCTCTAAGAGGGAGCCATGCTCCAAACAGAGCCCTAATACTACAAATCAGTGCATATTTTAGAGTTACAGCCCAGCAGCTTGTATAAGGTGAATGGGTTTAGTTTCCTGGAGAGAGGCAGACAGGAGATCCTGGATTCCCTCTCTGACCTCCCATTCTGCTTTCTCCAGTCTCCTGTGCCAGATCTGTGGGTCCCACGCAGATGTTGTGGATTCTCACCTCAGACACCTCTGTTTGGGCAACGAAATCCTACCCAGGATTAGGGGTGCTCATCATCTTTCCATGGATTTTGGATATTGGCATTCTGCTCCCAATTCCTATGAAGTGAATCCTGATGACTGGCTTGGATGGAGCTGTTACCAGCCACATCCCTAAACCAAACCCTGATAAACTGCTTGAAGAGCACCTAGGAGAGAGAGGTGTTATCTAAGACAGGTGGAAATTCCTGATTTATAGCCTTTGGTCCCATTCCTCTATCCTCCTCTCCTCCTTTCCTTGTTTTTCCCAGCTCCAGATCTTTCTGCTAAAAACCCCTTTATATTATGCCCAACCCAGTATTACTGTTTCTGACTGGAGCTTCTGGATGTCTCCTGTTACCAGTTAATAGTATTAATTAATACTAAAACTAATGGCATGGAAGGAATTGGTTGGGACAGATCTCTCCTAAGGAGACAGATGGAGGGACCCTCCACCACCCAGGCAAGAGCTGCCCCTGAAATTCAGGACAGAGTGGTGCTTCAGGTTCTGTACTCACAAACTTGAAGCCAAATATTAAACAGGACTCCTTCTTACAAAAAAAAAAAAATTCGATTGGATGAACTGTGCATTTTAGTAGTGAGAGTAAGAGTGACACTTTTCCCAAGACCTTTATTTTTTTTTTTTTTCATCATTATTTTTTAGAAAGAAAGACAACATCTCTCAGAATTTAGCAAACATTTTGGATGTTTTAGAGTGTTTTCTTCCAATGTTTTGTATTCTGGAAGAATTTAAATAAGAGAAACCCATGGGATACTTGGGATACTTTCAACTCATAGACAATCCTGACCTGGCTGCGTGAGAAGCCTTGAAGGCCAACAGGGTTTTTCTGTCTTCATCCCTCCTCAGTCAGTGGGCACGTGCTGATGCAGCAGCTTAGAACGAGCGTGCCTTTGGTCTCCCTTGGAAGCCAAACCCCAATCCTGAGCTCCTTCATGCCCTGATGGCTTGGCTGGCCCTGGCTCCGCTGGCCCGCTGCAATAACCCACGAGTTGCAGTGTTGTCTGCAGGCTGCCAGGTTATTTATACTCCATCTGTTCTTCCCCATCCGTGGGCACGCCAGCCCTTTTCTGTGGCTGCTGTTTGCCTGGCTGGGAGACGTGTGTGGCTTCCCAATCCCTCTGTTGCCTTCTGATCCACTCCTGCCTCAGCTCCGTTAAAAGCGTTTGTCTTTGTGAGAACCGAGAGACACCACAGAGGGACTAAGGATGTCTCTGATACCAAAAGGGTGAGATGGAGCCTTGTGGTGCCTCTGTGAGCAGTGAACAGCTCTAACCCCCTCCAGCTGCCTCCAGACTGTGCAAGGATTTGGGCTGGGAGAGCAGTCCAGGGAGGTGGGTGAAGCCAAGCCCTGTCTGAGGTGCCCCCAGGGTCTGTTTGGCAGCACTATATGAAAGTCAGGGTTGGGAGAGGAATGCTGGAGTCAGTTCAAACGAAGTAGATGGGATGAGTGAGAACCAGGTCCCTCAGCCTTCCTCGTCCCTCTGGCATGTGTAGTTTCAGTTACTTGCTGGGGTCTCTCGGGATGGGGAGAGGTCTGCAAAAGAGCCTGGTTTAGTTGAATCACTTCATCCAGGCTTGATCTGAGGGAGTTTGTGACATCCTGAGCTCCTGCCTTCCATATCCCTGGGCAGTGTTTTCCGCTGAGAGGGGCTGATGTGCACCTACAGTAGCATCTGCTCCCATGTTGGTTGATACCTAAAAGTCACCCATGTTAGGGCATTTTGCAAGGAAATGTAGTGATAGGGCAAAGAGGAATGGCTTAAAACTGAAAAAGAGGTTTAGATCAGAGATTAGCAAGAAGTTCTTTCCTGTGGGGTTGGTAAGGCACTGGAACAAGTTTCCCAGAAGTTGTGGTGTGCCCCATCCCTGGAAGTGTTGAGGCCAGGTAGGATGAGGCTTGGAGCAGCCTTCTCTAGCAGAAGGTGTCCCTGCCCATGGCAGGGGGTTGGAATGAGAGCACCTTTAATGTCTCTTCCAACCCAAACCATTCCATGAGTCTACTATTGTATGATCTAAAGATGAATTAATGTCCTCAAAGAAAGCAAAAGCAGCTGTGGTCCATAGCTGTTTTTCAGCGTGGTTGCAACTCACAATGTGCATTGAATTGGCTCCTGATCCTCTGTGCTCTAGCAAATTCCTGTTGATTTCTCATTCCTGCCATGATGTTACCGAGGGCAGCCTCAATCCCTGCTCACAGTCGAGGGTCTGTGTGTTGAGGGCGTTTGAGCAGAGACACTGCTGGTTTCACTCTGAGCACTCAAGTAGCTGTTCCCACCTGTGCCACCCTTTCTGTGTGACTTTACCCCCCGTGAAACGGGACCTGGGCGTGTAACACAACCAGACGCTTGTGAAGCTCTGTGGCGCTAAAAATCCCAAACCAAACGCACCAAAAAAAACCCCAAGTGGATGAATATCCATCTCTTTCACCTGTGCCCATGCTTCCAGCACCCAGGCAGAGCCAAGCAGGCGCTGTGTGGGAGGGGATCTTTGCCCTAATGCCATCTGCGGCGGCCCGAGCCATACGGAGAAGGTGTGCTTGGATTTCGACTGGCTACTCTGCAATGTTGCTGTTTCTATGGTAACTATTTTTTATTCGACAAGAGGAGCTTAAAATCCATAGGGCTAAATCCAGTCCCCGGCAGAAGCAGCTGCAGTTTTTCAAGGGGCTCTTCAGTAGGTGCAGTTTGTAGCTGTCTCTCGTTTCTTCAGGGTCGTGGTGTCTCTACAACCTCCCTGCCCTTTCCTTGTCATCCCAGCCAACGTCTCTACATTTTGGTCTTCGCTCTTGTCAGAACAAGGGGACAATTTGCACACGTGTTGCATCTTACAGGGCATTTCCATCTCCCTGCAGAGAGCATGCCTTCGGGGAAAATTGCTCCATGTTTAGCAAGGGAAGTTGGTGAATCACAAACAAGACTGATTCATCTGCAAATAATGCAGAGGGTTGCGTTTGGTAGCGTTTCTTTCTTTATTTCCTTTTTTTTTTTCCCTCAATTAAAAAACAAATGCCAGATTCCTGTGGAGGCAGTTTAACCACTGCTATTACTGTGTTTGTGACTGGTTCCCACACGTGAGCTTTGTGATTAAAATCAGGCTATTAGAAACTGCCAGTTTCTTGGAGAAATTAGAGAAAACACTGAGGGGAAGTGATTTCTTCAAAAATAAAAACCAAGTAATATTTTCCCAGTTATACCAGATGGGGCCTGCTCTTCTGTGTCCTTTATTAGGGTAAGCCAGGAGAGATGGGACTGAAGGCAAGAGTATTTCACACTGTTGCAGTTAAAGGAGGCTCAGGTCAATAATTTTATTAAGTGCTCAGTGTTTTTAATCAGCCTCTCAACCTTGCAACTTTTCAGCATTCGAATTTAGTTCTGAATTTTGCATGAAGTTGCAGTTTTGTAGCTGTTTTGTAGTTTCCGTGCATCTGACTGTCCTGGGCCAAAAGAGCCCTGACTTACAAGAATATTTGAAAATGAGCCTGAAATTTGAAAATTAGACCCAAATGTGAGAGCCTTCTGCTCTTTCTATACACTGTGTAAGCTACTGTGTTTAAAATTATTACTCCAGTGGTCTTGAGCATAATGGGCTAAAAATAGGTATTTCACAATCTGAAAGTGATGCCCTTCCTTGGGTTTGGGGACACAGATATTGCTGCCCAGAGTGCAGCTTCCCTGAGTGTCACAGACAAAAGCAGCTTAGTCAGGTCCCCCTGCTCTATCAGCTTTACCCAGTGCACTGTAAAATTACTTGAGCTCCACTCTTGTGATATGGACAAAATTGAGTTTATTTACACCCAAATGCATTTTTTTAGAAGATAATGCATTTGTTTACCTGGTATTTAGCTACCAGGTTGGGCAGATGGCAGTAATGATTTTGAAATTTCTCTTTCTGAGTCCATCGCCTAAAACTAATACTTACTGACTTAATTATCAGGATTTAAGCATGTCACCCACACAGGTACTTCCCTAAGGCTTACTCACATCCTTAAGAGTTGCAATGCTTTTCTAAATCTGTTTGTGGATCTCTTTTGGAGTGACATTTAGGCTGCCATGTCACCTGGCATTTCTGAAATCCATACTTGGCTTGTTAGCTGTGAGCGAGAAAATCATGTGGCTCTTTCAGACCCTAAAGAAACAAGGCTGGGAATTTGGAGCCTATTTCTGCTCCCAGCACTATGGCTGACTTGTTACTTGACCTCCAGATGTTGCATGTGATGCTGGATGCAGTGAGCTGTGGCAAAGCCCATCAGTAATTTTTGTAGAACAATTACAGAAACACAAGCCATGTAAAGATGGAAATCATGGTGCAGATGTGTATCAAAGCAGGGCTGCCTTTCAGGTGGCCCTGAGGGTCACAGCCTGTGCATTTGTAAAGCTGTGAGCATGGGGCCGAGTTTAATTGCTTTTTTGGGATTATAGTGAGAGCTGTGACAGCTCTGGCTGTTGCCAGTGGGTTTGGACTGTGAGTGACAGACGTTCATTGAGGGGTTTTGCAGTGCTCCACTCATTACCCATGAGCTCTAATCCATCATGTTGGAGACTGTGACCCTTGGAGTGAGCAGCTGTGGTGCCCGTGCCACGTTAATTTGTTGAATGTTTTGTGGCATGATTTTTCACTTTGCTCTAAGGGACTCTCTTGCATCCTTGCTGATTGTCAGTCCAGGTTACTTGACTGCTCCTCAGCAGCCAGAGGGTGTTTCCAGTGCCCTCTCAGGGCTTGTGAACCCCAGGACAGGCAGTCTACTGGTACAAATTACAGAATCACAGCATCACTGACTCATTTAATTTGGAAAACACTTCCAAGATCGGGTGCAACCATTAACCCAGCACTGCCAAGGCCACCACTAAACCGTGTGCCCAAATGCCCTGTCTACACAACTTTTAAATCTCTCCAGGGATGGTGACTTCAGCATTTCCCTGGGCAGCCTGTGCCAGCGTAGAAATTTTTCCCATTATCCAGCCCAAACTTCTGTGTGGTCAGTGAGGCTGCTCCTGGGGAGCACTGACTGCCAGCAGGAGTCAAGGCCCACCATGCATGAGGCTTTACAATGCTCCAGCTGGTCAAAACTATTCTGCCTGTTGATCTCCATTTCAAAGGAAATTGAAAGTCACTTGGAGAAGTTGCTAGAAAATAATGGCTGGTGACATCCTCACTGGTGGCGTTAAATGCTGTGAAATAGCAGCAAAGGGTCAAATTCTGCCGCCCATAATCATTTCAGGCATTTCTTTTGTTCAGCTGCAGAGCCTGGCAGGGACCAGGAGAAAGTCTCACCCCTCCAGTCCTCCCCTTGTAGCTGCTTTTATTAAACAGGCGTCGTTCCTGTCAACGTGAATAAAGGGAAGAGAGAGCAGTTCATTATCCAGTGTATCACTTTGAGTCTAATACTAATTAAAAGCTTTGCCATCACTTCTCTGGAACCTATTCTTAGAAATTATGTAAATTAATTGGAGTTTTGAAGAGGAGCATATGCCAAATCCTAAGTAATTCCCTGCTGGCTGAGGCAGCTCCAGCACTGGAACCGCAGAATGGCATCAGGAATCTTTTTTCTTTCCTTTTGTGGCTGCTTTATATTTTTATAAAGCTGCTTTGGTAAATTTTGATGATTCTCTTTAGCCAGTATAGGAGACAGATCAAATATCCAGACCCTCACCATTTTCCAGGGATGTACAGTATAAAGGCTTTTTCTCCATGAAAGCTTTTCCATCTCAAAAATTACATTTAACACAGAAAGGGTTTTTACTTGCACTGCATTTCTCCAAAGAAATACATGTTCCTTCTTCAAAGAGAATTTTGACCCTCCAAAGGGAGATGTACTTGAGATCCCACGAACTCCCCTTGTGAGTTCACTCTTGCTACTAATTTAATGGGGAAAATATTTACTTGCTCTGCTGAGTGACAAGGGAGATTTGATCCCAAGGTACACGGTGCTTTTGAAGTAAAATACCTTTAAGTATTATTAGTGCTTTTTCGCCCCCATCTGATTATTTTTCCCCTTTGAAAAAAAGCCAAAACAAATAGAAGGAGAAACACAAAAGAAAAAGATTCAGATAAAAAGGAAAAGCAGTATGGTTTGGTGTCAGTATATTTTGGTCTCAATCAACAAATCACTTTAAAAGTTGATTAAACTACTTGCGTGTTTAAAGATAAACATGATTAAGTACTTTGGTGGATCTTGGCTTATTGCATATTGAGGCTGGATCTGAGCGTGAGTTGAATCATGGAATGTTTGTGGGGAGATGCTGATTCCAGATGCACATTTTGCAAAGTTGCCTTTTCTTTACAGCCTCCCCCCGAGGATTAGGAGACTTGGAGTGTGGATCCTCAGGCTGGAGGAGGCAGCCCTCCAGTCCAAATGCTGTTTTTCCTTTAGGGGTTGAAGTTCAGTCCTGGTGAGACTGGAGTTTTGCAGCCATCATCTTTTCCATCTGAAGCCTTTTCAGTATTAAAGGTGGCAGTTTTCTATAGGACCTTAAATCTCTTCTCCTTCCACTCCCCTGCCATAGGCAGGAACACCTCCCACTATCCCAGGTTGCTGGCCTTGAACACTTCCAGGGATGGACATCCACAGCTTCTCACTAGAACAGGGAAACCTGTTCTAGTGACTCAGTTCCATCACAGGAAAGAATTTGTTCTTAATATCTGGTCTAAATCTGCCTTTTTTCAGCTTAAAACCATTCTCCTTCATCCTATCACTGAATGCCCTTACAAAAAGGATGCTCAGACTCCGGATGTCTGCTCCTTCCTCAGCCATTAGTTCTTGGGCTCTGGGCCATTATTCTTAAATATTCCTCAGTCTCCTCATCAGTATTTTCTTCTGCTTTGAGATAAAGTTCATTATAGTTCCGTTGGTGTTTTTTTCTGCTTTTTGGTTCTCACCTAAAGGGCTCCGTAACACTGCAGGTTGGTAACATGAAAACAACCATTCATTTAGCTGTGGTTGGAGCTTGTAAAAATCCTTATCTCGAGAAGCAGTTGGAATGTAAGATCCCAAAATAGAAGTTGTTAAGCCCTTACAAGTGCAGACAGTTCTTGGGAAAAGAGAGAACAATGAAACACAACTTCAGATCAATAGAAAATCATTTTAGAACAAGAATACCACGTGTAGCAATGAATGTAGATGGGATTGTTGTTGCTAACCATTTATTAGCTAGCAAGCTTTCTGCATGTATTTTGGAGTAGTCTGTGAGTGTGTGCTAAATATAACATCATCTCTCTTTATGCTTGTATTGGCTAATGCACCAGTGGTTTAGAAATACTGTGGGATATTTTTATTGAATGAACACAAAATGCAGTCATTACCCTGGAATTAGGGTGGCAGCTTGTGTGACTGTTAGATAGGGGTCACAAGGGATAGAGTAATTAGGTGTTAAACACTAAACTTGTGGCATACCAGGCAGTTGAATCAGGGTTGCCTCTGAATTTCAGGACTGCATCCTGCATCCCCAGATCTGCTGTGGGGAACCCTCTGCGTGGAGCCTGTGGGTGCAGCCAGGTTTTATCCCAGGTGGAAGTGTTATGTTGGACACTTGAACACAGCTGCCTGTTCTCCCATCATTGTGTTTTCTGGTTGCCCACATTTTGGGACTGAGTTCATTGTCCAAGCCTTAATCTATTTCCAGTCTCCTGGCTGGAAAGAAATACCCTGCCATCTTGGAGACCAGCCCAGTGCTTATTTTGGTGCCCTGCAGGTGCTGGACATCCATCAGGGTAAATCAGGGCCATGCTGAGCTGTTTGCATCCATCTTGTGCATTACCCTGAGGGGCTTCGCTTTGAGTCTAGGCACCTCTGGACTCTCAGTTGCTCGCAGAGGGTGCTGGCTGTACCGGTGGAGAGGCTCTGCCCACAGGAGATTTTCAAGCAGCAGTTTCTCAGCCAGGTCCTCATTTTGGTGAGCACAATCTCCTTGTGGACCAAGTTCTGGTTGGATGCTGCTACTGAGATGGACATACCCTGTGCTTTAGGTGTGATGGGCTTGGTGCTGTAGATGTGTCCTCTAGGACTGAGGTTGTCCCCTTTCTTTCTGTGGTTGGGTTGGCATGAAAAAAAGAGGAGCAGCTAAGTTGACAAAATCCACATGGATGCCTTTCAAATAGATTCTTGGCTCCTTCTTGGTGTCACCACGTGTTCCTCTTCCCACAGGACCACGCTGATTTGAGAAACCACTTCTTCACTGTGGGGATGAAGCTGGAGGCAGTGAATATGAAGGAGCCATTTCATATCTGTCCTGCATCAGTGACCAAGGTGAGTGCTCAGAAAGGAGGGATGGAAGGAGCCTGACTGGGAAACCCTTCCTAATTCCCACCATATTTAGAAAAAAAAACAAGAGTCGTACTTAAGTGGCTGGAGAACACGTTAAGAAATGGGTTTAAAATCCATGAATGTTCCTAATTAATTCTCTCCCTCCCACAAGCATCACCAGCTGATTCCATGCACTTAAAACCAAAGGGGATGAGCACGTTCATCTGCCACTTTCATGCAAAAAGAATCCCTCTTTTGCCTTTGTCTCCCCTCCATACATAAGTATTTTCCCTGCACATCTGAGAAACCTTTGGAAATAAAACAGCTGAATGGAGGTGGTAGCTGGACATTTAATCCACACACTCAAATACAAGAGAGAGGAAGGCTCTGGGGTCTTTAGGATCATCTCCCATCGCTGCTCAGCTGTGGGACCCTGAAGCTCAGCACTTTACATTGCTTCATTTTCCCCATCTCTTGAAACTCAGGCTTTGGTCTCTTGGGTAGAAACACTTGGATGAAAAGGTTTAGGTGAGACCAAATTATTTTCAGTAGTTTGATCCCCAGGTCTGGCTGTTTCAGCTTTCCACGTTACCTAATGTTGCAGCAAATCTAACTCCTGATATTGGTCTCTTCTTTTTCACCCCTTAGGTTTTTAACAATCATTATTTACAAGTGACCATTGATGACTTGAGACCTGAACCCAGCCAAATCTCGATGCTTTGCCATGCAGATTCCTTGGGGATCTTGCCAATACAGTGGTGCCTTAAAAACGGAGTCAATCTCACACCTCCCAAGGGTTTGTATTCCTTCCCAGTGATTTTTGGATTTACTCTGAAGGACATTTGCTTGTTGTCATTGCCTTTAAAATTGTGGTGGTGGTTCCTGCAGAGGATCAGCTGAAGTATCTCAAGCCAGAGTAATTCTCTGTAGTGATTGGGGCTGTTCTGGCTCCACCAGCCCACCAACATCTCAACAAATGTGTGTTGCTGGTGAATTAATGTCCATGTGCTTTGAAGTCTGATTCAGGCTTGTGTGAAATCCTCATGAATTCCTGTGGAATGAAACCTAGCAGTTCTTTGTATGTGTGGACAGCAAAAGGAGCATTAAAGTCCAATCACAGTAGAGGCAAACCCTGTTTCATCCACCTTGATACAACACCAAACAAAGCTCCTAAATCGGAATGTCTGAGGTAAAAACAGCTGCCTGCCCAGGAGTGTGGAGGGATTTCCTTGGCTGTCTCAACAAATCGCAGGGCACACTGCAAGCAGTGTTCATGTCAGAGCCGGGACAAGCAGCCTCCAGCCCTGCTGTTCCTCAACTTTGTAGCACTGCAGTTAATTACTCCCAACTTCAGACAGCCACCTGTGGTGCCCTAGCTGTATTTCTTTGCTTGCAAAATGTGTTGATTCCCTGGAATTTCAGGTTTTTGAAGCTGGCTGGGTTGTTGGTCTGTTGCCAAAAATCAGTGTTGCTTGGGAGAAAGGAATGCCTCAAAAACAAACAAAAAAAAATATCAAGCTAAGTTTTGTGTATGAACTTTTGTCTTTATTTTGGAAAAAGCATAATGCTGCCAAACCCAGGGAAAGGAAGGGTTATTCCCTACCAGATTCAGAATCCTCTTATGTATATCCAGAGTGCCTCTTCAGCACATGTAATTTGAAATTCCCACCAAAGTCCTGGAGCCCTGTGCGTGCAGCTGCATGTGGTGCATCCATGATTGCTCTGCTGCTTCTGCTCAAAAAAATCTGCTCTGGGGCTTTAGCTCTCTCCTGCTGAAACCCAGGTGTAATGATAATGCCTGTGTAAGCACTCACAGATACTGGCCGGAAAAGTTGCTAAAAATGAAAGTAAATGGAATATTTCAGATTTTTTCCACCCAGATTCACATGCATCTTGCTCCAGGCAGGATAATTAACTGAAGGAGACCATAGGCTCAAAAATTTCCAATCCATGGTGATACAAAGCCTGTCTGAGATGGTGTTTTATGGGTCAAGTGTGTGTGAACTCTCTTTTAGATGCCAACATTTTAAGACATATCTGAAGCATTTGTCATGTACATATTTTTTCAGCTTGGCCAGGTCTAGTGGGAGGTGTCCCTGCACATGGCAGAGGGGTGGAACTGGGCTACCTTCTAGGCCCCTTCCAAACCATTCTGTGATTCTATGGTTCTATGATCTTGTGTGATGCCTGGTTATTGGGATTCACCTGGGCACCTGAGAAAGTGCAGAAAGTCTCTCTTTATTCCCCTGGTGAAAATCAAATTTGCTTTCTGCTGTGAGATCAGAAATCCTGGGGGAGAGCTATTAAAAAGGCATAAAGCCAGTGGCAGATAGATGCATTCTATGTGTTGCTGTATTTTTTTATACTGTGTGTAAGGGCTGCATGTCCAAACTGAATTTTAGCACCTTAAAACCTTTTCTGTGGGCAGACACGTTCTTTGAGTTACTAAAATGTAATCAGATATTAGAACGAGTTATTTGAAAATAAATACAAACTAAACACAACAAAAACCCATAAATCACCAAAAAAGAAAGCAGATGGAAAGTGAAAAGCATCTGAACCCCTGGTTAATTTAGGCTTGACAAGGAGGTTTTCTGATCTCAAAATGAACTGATTTTTTTTTCATCAGAACAATGTGCCAGGTTGGAGTCTTGGAGTTCAGAGTCCTTTATTTGTCTGATAGCCATTCTCTTGCCTTTTTGCCTATCAGGGCTTTATTGAAGGCAAACAAAGAGTAAATGGGTCATGAACAGGAGGTGCAAATATTTGCTACTCAAAATAGAGAGCTGTATTTTCCTGCACAGTGCCAAAAATGAATACCCATTAACTGCTGCTGTATAAACATTGAGCAAGCTCTGTTTATATTTATTAGAGCAGGATTTATAGACTACTTCCCTTTAGAGTAATAATCATTGTTTTATGAGCTATTATTAAGTGGGGGGAAAAAACATTTTGATAATGCTCCTAGTTGTAAAGCTTACTAAGGAAAAGCCACTTCCAGAACCTCCAGCATGTTTGTATTGTTCTGTTTGCTTCTGATTTGCTTCTGGTGCAGGGCTCTTCCCTGGCCAGGCTGAGATGGCAAACACGGTGCAGGTGCTGCATGTCTGAGGAGCAGCAGCTGAGCTGTGCAAACGCAGCTCTCAGTGTGGTCACCAGGGCTGAGCCTCCCAGGCTGGCAGGGTGTGAGTGCTGGTGGGGGCACGGGGTGCCTGGTGCCTCCCCAAGTGCTGAGGGAGGCAGCTGGCAGCAGGATCACACAATCAGGGAATCAGCAAGGCTGGAAAAGGTCTCCAGTCGAGCTGGATGGTGGAGTCCAACCTTGGATCGCCACCTTGTCAACCAGACTACAGCACTGAGTGTCCAGTTCTTTCTTGACCACTTCCAGGGGTGGGGACTCCACCACTTCCCTGGGAAGCCCATTCCAGTGCTGAACAGCCCTTTCAGTGGAGGAATTCTTCCTGATATCCAACCTGACCCTTCCCTAGTGCAGCTTAGTGCCATTCCCTCTGCTCCTGTCCCTGTTCTCTGAGAGCAGAGCCTGACCCCCCCTGGCTGTCCCCTCCTGTCAGGGAGTTGTGCAGAGCCACAAGGTCCCCCCTGATCCCCCTTTTCTCCAGGCTGAGCCCCTTTCCAGCTCCCTCAGCCACTCCTGGGGCTCCAGCCTCTTCCCAGCTTCATTCCTTGGACAGGCTCCAGCCCCTCCAGGGCTCTCTGGCCATGGAGGCCCAGAGCTGGACACAGCCCTGGAGGTGCAGCCTCACCCTGAAAAGGTCACAGACAAGTCAGGGCTTATTTGAATTCAATTCCCAGGTGTTCCCCTCTTGGTATCCCCCTTGAGGTGCTCCAGTGAGTTTTTTTTTAACTCCCCAGCTGCCCTGCTGGGTTCCACTCCTGCTGAAGCCTGAAGGAAAAGGGCTTCCAGTGATCCCAGTGGTGCAGGGCCAGGCCAGCAGATGTTGTGTGGTGACAACACGGCCAAGTTTTTGTACCTCACTAAAACACCTCCAATGTGCCTTTGCCATCCACTCTGACGAGATCTATGTAGCTTAAAATAAAGATTGAAAACCCATCTCTGTGGGGTTTAAATGGGAGATAAGAGATGGAGAAGAAGTGTGAAGAAAATACTGTGGCAGAAATTGTTAAAAACCAGTGCAAAGATTTTTTTTTTTTGTATGAAAAAGAACATTCTTTATAAATAACTGTCTTTTTTTTTTCCTTCCTTGTGCATGTTTAGTTTTTTAATTATTTTGCACTTTAATGCCCCATAGAGACATGCATCTTAGCTCAAGGCTTTATCTCAGTAATTTGTTTGTCATGAATACAATTATTAGGATTAGAAATCATCTTATCCGAGATACTTGGATCTTAGCAGGATGCTTGGCACGTTGTTTTCAAAAATTTTACCTCCTTTTTTCTTGAGATCAGGCAAATTGATGGGGGCTTACACTCAGTATTCCAGTCCTTGCCTATTAAAAAAGTCACAATTTTCATTGTCATAAATGATTCATTCGCATTTGATCTTGAGTGTCCCTTTTTGATTATCAATGCAAAAGGCATTTAGGGATGCTCTGTGAAATATGGCCAGGCTGAGATGCCAGGAAGGGAGATTGAGGGGAGAATTTGGCCTTTGGGTGACTCCTGAAACTTTCCAGTAAGAGTAGTTCTGCATTAATGTCATTAGAGTACTCACAAGCCCCTGGACAGGATTAGCACCCACTGGTTTCAAGCACTGCAAAAATAGAGACTAAGAGGCAAGCAAAAAAAAAAGCCCCCAAAAGCAAATTTAAAAAAAAAAATAAATATTCTGTCCCAAGAATTTATTGCCTAAATTGCCAAGTAAGAACAGTGGATGAGCAGAGGTCTGATTTGTCTTTCTGTGATGGGACCCCTTGAGAGCTGCTCATATAAAGGAATCCCTTTATTTTACCTGGAAGCAGAGGCTGAAGGGATGATCTGCTTGCTGAGGCTGGGATATCTGCGTTCATTTTCCTGCTCTGCTCCAGATTTCTGTAACATTCTTACTGTGATGGGATTCAGCTCGCACACCCTGAGCTCTGGGGCATCAGTGAGGGAGGGTACATGAGTGAAGAGAGGAGAATTTATCCCCTGCCGTGAAAGAGAGGATGGACCAGCTTCTGATTGTGCTGATCCTCTCCCTGTCCACTCCTGAGGGAGCAGCAAATAATCCATGTCCAGCTCCATAACCCCATCTTTTTGACAGCAGGAGAAGGAAGTCCATAACTAGCCCATGTGGAAATCTGGGAGAGTGGCACTTGTTGTTAGTTTGTGTTTGTTAAAAGTTGGGAGATGCTCACAGAAAAAGGAAAATAGAGAAAATAATTGTCTTACTACTTCTTAATGGAGACTTGGCAGTGAAATGCAGGTGTGTGAGTGGAGGCTGGAGGAGCCATTGGCTCTCATAGTGTGTAAGCAGGGGCCCTGCTGACACTGCACAGGCCACTGAGGCAGGAGGAGATGCTGAAACACAGATTTTCATCTGATTGGGGCCCCTTTTGACCTCTGTCTGTGCTCTGGAGTGGTGGCTGATGGCTCTTTTTGTTTTGTTCTCCTGCAGGTTACTCTGGCCAGGACTTTGACTGGGCAGACTACCAGAAGCAGTGTGGAGCTGAGGCAGCCCCTCATCTGTGCTTTAGAAATGTAAGTTCTTCCTTTTGCTTCTCTCCATCCACATGGAACAAAGCAGCTTGCACAGAAAAGGTTCTGCAAGGCTTTGAGAGGCTCCCCCAGAGCACCATGAGGCTGCCTTAGGAAGGAAACTGGGGGAGTGTTCCAGGTCTCCATCCTTAAAAGAAAAAAAACCTTATTTTAGTCTTGTCTTTATTTGTAATTATCCTGCTCTTCATCCTCTCTCTGGTTTTGTACAGCAGAAAAAGGATCTCAAATGGTCATTGTAATTAGTTCAAGTGCTGCTAAAAATAATTTAGGCAAAGAAATTGCGTAGTATCATTTGCCCCTTTTTACATTTTAGGTGTTATCTCTGTATCCCAGGGGGATACATTTAACCAAACCACATGTATTAAAATGCTAAATGTTGAAAATGTATGAGAGGATGATTAACCCTCCTGGATGCTGTGGTCCTTGGGACAGTTCCTGTCTTTCCTTGATGGAGCAGCAGTGATGTGAGAGTGATGGATGCCATTAAGATTCACAGCTTTTGAAATAATCTTTTGCAGGCTGTTTTATGGCAATGGCAGTCCTGTGTGGCTTGATCTGATAGGTATTCATCACTTGGGCAAAGGCAGATGTAGCTTTCTGCCTTTTCCAATGACCTGGTGCTCTCCTTCATGTGCTCATCAGCTGATGGAGGTTGAGATCCCATCAGAAACTGAAAACACTCCTGATGGTGATACCTAAATTTTAGTGGCGCACCTAAAATGAGCACAGAAGGCCTTGCAAAATAAAGTGCTGGTGTGAACGATGGACAGATTTCTGTAGGAGTTGTACAGCTTTTCACTGGGCTCAGAAGTCACAGGACTGAGGGGTGGGGTGTTTATGGAAAGCAGAATGGGGACAGGCACCAGCTGTGGTTTTCCATGGCCTTCCTCATCTGTGGTGGCCAAGAGCAGCCTGGATTGGAAGCTTTGATGGGGAATTGGAGAATTTTTTATTGATGAACTCAAGAGGAATTGTGCCATAAACAGAGTCTGACTTGGGAGTCAAACCACAGCAAGGTTTGACTTTTGCCCCATAGGGACCCTCTTCCTGAAGGGACTTAAAGCAAAAATTTCCAGCAGTCCACTGTCCAGCTTCCAGGGAAGCTGGACAATGCTGCATCCCACCAATACAGTGAGGCTATTTTTGCATTTGTCTTCTGCAAGCATCCCCACCTTGTCTTTATATCTCTTTTCATTTTGCCAAGTAGTAGATCTCTTCTCTCACCACTGGCAGCTTTGAGGAAAGTCTCTACCTAATATCCTCTAAGATTAAGTCAGGTCTGAGTATTTTTTGGCCCTTTTTTTTAAGGAAACTTTCCCTGGATGAACATGTGTCTCTTATTCTTTCGCTCTTAATAATACAATTCTTTTCAAAGGGAGCTGCTCTGTTATCACTTGTGCAGCCTCCTGGCTGGCTGGTCCCCTTGATTTGTGGCTGTGAGGGGCTCTTTGATGGAAGCTTTTTGCATCTCCCACCTCGTGCAGCCAGACATGGTGCTGGCAGTGGAGGTGCTGTAGCTTATTTCCCCGGGAGGGGTTTTTAACAAGGAGAGGCAGTTATGAAATGGATTGACGGGCCCAAATGCTTAATAAAATAAACTCCACCTAACTGTTTTGCCATTGATTCTATATGAATGAGCCTCCAGCACCAAACTGCAATGAAAGGAGCAGGGGTGATGATAAATGGTGTTTCCTTGTTAGGCAACATAAAAGGCATTTAAACAAACTCAGCCTGCATTCCTGCAGCCCGGGCCATTAGCAGCTTTTGCAGGGTGAAGCTGATCTGTGTGCTGAGCAAGGCTTGAGGCAGTCCAGGCTGTGTTTAAAAGTAGCAGCACGTTCTTGGATGGAAAAGAGACCAAAGCCATGAGTTTTTAGTCTCTCAAAGAGCACTCTGTGGTTGTTCAGGGTGAAGTGCCCACAGTCCTTGGTGTTGTACCAATAGGAGGAGGGTTGAATTTGAGCTTGACTTCCAGTTTCTCATGTAGGTTGAGGGTTTGGTGTCATTTTGAGTCAGTGGCAATTATTATTCTTTCCAATTCTTATTGACAAAAAATCTCATCTCAGAGGGGAAACCCTTTCTGTGCTACTGTGTGCAGAGAGATGCAGAGCAGGTGGAACAGAGGGGAGGGAAATCCAAGGAAAGGAAGCCCTGGTATGGACACAGGTATTGCATTCATTTGTTTTCAAGGATACTGATGGGGGAGATACTGGGAAGGGACTGAGAATAAATGACAGGAGGACATTGGAAGGAACAGTGGCAATGAACACAAGGGGATCCATCTACACTCGAGCCAATGTACCTGAAAGCCTTGTTCATTGAGCTTAAAATGGAATCACAGGATGGCTTGGGTTGGAAGGGACATTAAAGACTGTCTAGTTCCAATCTCCCCATCCCATGGGCACTGCTGCCACTCTCTAGATTGGGTTGCTCAGGGAGCCATCCATGAAAACTCCATGAAGAAAAGCATACTTGAAAATGTTACTCAAATATCTTCAGCTTCAGTCAGCTTGGGTGACTGAATGTGTGAAGAGGTTTCTCTGAGCTCAGGCAAGATGGGTTTTTGCTTTATAAGGTTTCTCCTAGCAAGGTGAGAGATGCTTAAGCACAGGAGTTCTGGGAGCCCTCTGGGGTTATACTTCACATTAACACAAAATGCATCACTGGCAAACATTCAGACATACTTGGAGCTGGTGTGGAGCAACCTCCTCCCTGTCTCCTAGGAGTCAGGGATAGGAGTAGGACATGATGTGCATTTCATCATTGATTTTTCATATGGGTGTTGATGCAAACCTGCTCCAGCATGGGCTCCTCTCTCCAGGGTCACAGCTTCCTTTGGGTATCCATCCCCTCTGACAAGGGTCCTCCAGGGGCAGCAGGTGGGTCTCTACTCTCCTGCAGACCCCCATGTGCTGCAGGGGCACAGCTGCCTCACCATGGGCTGCACCAGCACAGCTCTGATTTGACTCTGGATGCCTTTGCATTCTTCCTGGTATCCTGCCCTTCCAGAGGAAAGCAAACCATGCTAAATTTCTGCGTCCCAGCAGGCAGTCAGGTTGAAGTTGTGCAGTGCTGCAGTGCCATGTTTCAGCATTGTCTCTCGGCTCTTTCAGACATCCTTCAGCCGTGGCTTCACCAAGAACATGAAGCTGGAGGCGGTGAACCCCAGGAACCCTGCAGAGATTTGTGTTGCTTCCATCACCTCAGTGAAAGGACGGCTGATGTGGCTGCACCTGGAAGGTACCTGGTGCTCTAAAGGCTGCTGTGTTTGTCTGCTTCACTCACTCTCTTAATTTTGTCCTTCAACTTCTGCACAAAATTTCTCTCTCCAGCTTTTCAGTTTTATACACATTGAGAGTTAAGTGTCACAAGGAATTACATTTACCTGCTCTTTCTCCGGGGGAGCTGCAAATTCCTCCACCCTCCCATCCATGTGGTCTTTATCACCATGATAACAACTTCCTCCCTGCCTTCATTATACACCTTCATCCTAGGAATAGAAATTTGCCTCACTCGTGCAGCTGAGACTTCTACAGCTATTCCCAACCTGACAGCTTGTACATGAGGAGAGGTCTCTAATCAAAGCCCTTAAAGTTGGTAAAAACATTGCAAAGTAACCCAAAGTATTATAGTTCCTCCTGAGTGCTTTAGGTAGGCAATGACAGGTTTTGGTTTTTAACTCTTAAGGTAATTGTTTCCCTTCTAGCTCAAGGTAGCAACAGCTCATCTGCAGCCTGGTCTGGATACAGGACAAATTTTTTTTTTTAATTGCTGGATCGGCAATTTTTTGACATTCCATTCTCACTAAGGCTGCTGTTGAATTTACACCCATCTGATCAAGGAATCTAACCCATTTTGGCAATTCCTTTTCTTAAATGACCAGATGCCTTCACTTTTGTATGCCAAAGATGTGGATAGATGCAGGAAGAAGGCAGCACACTCGCTTCCTTCCCTCATGTCTTTCTCCGTGCCTTTTACTCTTTTAATTTCTCAAAGGAAGGTTTTTTTACAACTTACCATAAAAAAACCATGTGTGCATCTCCTTTCTTTTGAGTTCTGATATATAGATGTTTTAAACTTGGTTTATATCTCAATACCAGGAATTGAATAATCTGTAGTAAACAGGAAAGATGCAAAAGACTGCAAAAATAGAAGTCTTTGCTGCTGTAGGAATACATCACTACAGTATGCACAGTGTTATACTAAAAGCAGGCATTAAAAAAAACACAACCAAAAAACCCTTGCTTGCAGAGTTGTAAAATAAATGTGGCTTGAAGTGTGTCATGGGGTTTTTTTTTATTCCATTAATACAATGTTTTTTCTAACTGATTATTTATATTCTGGAGGCAGCAAGGCTCCCCAACTACCACGGGAGCCCCTCACTGAAGACCTCAGGTCCCTCTGTTTCTCACGGCGCCTCAGAAGCTTTCATTGTTTCCCTCTCAGTTTCCCAGTTTGACAGCCCAGGCTGCAGCTATAAACCAGGAACACAAGAGTTAAGCAGGGCTGAGTTAGACATGAGGGAACATTGTGTGATAAATCACACTTTGTACAGAAGCAAAACCCTAAACTCGAGGGCAAGTGTTTAATGAGCAGCAGTGCGGTTCCCCCGTGGTGGAGGAGAAGCTCAGGACTGATGGGATGCTCTGCACTCTCTGCTACTTTATTACTCATCATCTGCATTGTTAATTTTTACTGGTTCATTTTAGATTTTAGAGCTTGAAGCTTTCTGGTGTGAATTTATACAAGTAATAATGCACACTCCCTGCACAGTCCAGGAATTTGAGGAAAACCCTTTGGTTAATCACTTCTCCAGGGAGGTTTCCTGTAATTTCCACTTTTACAATTTTGTAGAGTTGCTGCTCTGTTCTACCCATCCTGTAAGATTCATAGCAGGACACAGACGTTTTCCTCACCCTGCTTCCACTCTCCTTGTTTTCCCTTTAACCTCCCAATTCTCGTGGACATTTATTGCTCTGAGAAGAGAGCGGCATAAAACGCAACAAATGAAACTAATGAGTCTCAAAAAAGCTGTTTGCCACTCCTGTGAGTGAGGCCAAAGGAAGCAGTGAGATGTTGGAAGTGGAAAGCAGGGTTAGCAGTTGCCAGAGGGCAGAAGCAGTGCCAGGGAGGACAGAGGAGCTGTGAATGTGTCTTACAAGACGAACAAGGTGTTGCAGGAGAACAGGCATTGTGCTGCTTTCTTACTCCTCAGGGTGGCTGCAGCTGTAAACTTCAGAACCAGAATGTTTATGGAACCATTTTGGTTGGAGAAGATCCTTCATGTCTCATTTATTGTTGCTTGTAAGCAGGAAAGTACGTTTGATCTGGTTCCTTTATAGTAATTTAGAACTGTAGAATAATTAAGATTGGAAAGGACCTCTAAGATAATTGAGTCTGTTTTGTCAGAAGACCACCATTACAATAATGAGGTAATTGGTTTTCCCAGACCTTGTGATATTTCAGTGGGGTCTCTGTAGATTTCTTGCTCTGTTCAGGGCTTGATCCATGGCCTGCTCACTGTGTACATGTCTTGCCACTGACTCACTGCTGTCACCTGGGCTCCTTGCCTGGATTTGTCAGGTGGAAATGGGGCTCCCCACTGGAGCTTTCATCAGGTTCAAACTGAGCAGTGACCATGTGGTATTATCTCATGGAGGGAAATGGTTTTTCAGGGAATTGCAGCTGCTGAAATCTTGTATTCAGTTGTGTCCTTCCCTTATGCCTTCATCCCATTCTCTTCCCCATATCCTAGTGAAAGAAACACTATTTTCAATGGATAGTGCATGAACACGATGAAGGGCTCAGAGGAACACCATGAAGACATCCATGAATCTACACAGACATCATGATTGCATTTTTCTCATTATTTCCTCCAGCAGTGTGATCACCAGCACCTATTTCCCTGCCTCCTTTGGGTTTTTCCTGCAGCCACACACTCTCAGAGCAGCAGGTTTATTACTGATCCAAATGCTGCACCTCAGCCTCGGTGCTGTTCCATCACAAAGTTCAGTTACTGTTTCAATTACACCACAAGCCCTTGATGAGCATGCATTAGTGGGAAGCTCCCTGTAGGCATCTGGCTGTGCACAGTCAAACACTCACTGCCTTATGCAGGAGGCAAAGATGTTTTAACAGATGCCAAGGCAGAGAGGGTGATGCAGGGGAAGCTGCTCATCCTTTGGTCCCTTTATTAGGAGATCACTCCATGCTGGTTCTGGAGCTGTCTGTCCTGGGGTGGAATTGGCAGAAGGAGGAGGTGAAGTTGCTGGCCCAGCTGTGCCAGCACAGTTGAACTTGAATTGGAGTAGTTAAGTGGTGCCTTGACTCAGGTCACAGAGTTTTTTTGAAAGAACTCAAAGCCAGCAGGAGTATCTTCATTGGATTTTGAGTGGAAATCAGGTCAGTTAGGAAAAAATAGTAGGAAAAATGTCCTTCACTGGTACAGTGGTCAAATTGTAACGGGCTTCCCAGTGTAGAGGTAGAGTAACTGTCCCTGGAATTGTTCAAAAGTCATGTAGATGAGGTGAGAGAGAGACATGGGTTAGTGATGGGTTAATGGTTGGGCTTGATGATCTTGGAGGTCTTTTCCAACATAAATATTTGGTTCTGTGAGTGGGACCCACATAAATGAAGACAGGAGATGGTCTTTTAAAGGAGGTGTAATAACCAAATCGGAATAATTGCTAAGAATTGCTTTAAATAGAGACTTCAGGTGAAGTTTTGGAGTCAGCATTGTGCCAGAGACCTTGGTGTATGTGTCCCACTTGGGATTTTTATACTGCTTCTTTCCTGTTGGGTGATCAGTTCTAGTTTCATGTGAGGAACCCTAGGAGAATTCATGGCACTTCTGGATAGAAGAGTGGCCACCTCTCACCCTTAAAAAATGGGACTCAAGGGCAGAGCTGCACAAAAAAGCTTCAGGGAAGCACTGAGACTCTCTCACATTAGCCACCACCCTGAGAAAGCCTAGATACACTCTCTTACCATTAAGAGCAAGCATTCAGTAAGTCCTTCTACCTCACTTAATGCAACTTTACAAAATATCCAGGGGTCAGCCAGGCCATCTTGTTGAGGGAAGTTATGTGTGTTTAACCTCCCTGGCTTTTGACTGCTTCACTGCACACCCTCAAAGTGCTCTTAATGGGGTTTTCCTCTGAACCACATTGCACTGTAAATGCAGCAGCCCCATCCTTGCTGTCTGTGCAAAGCTGTAGATGAAATAATGCCTGATTTTGATGCAGAAAAGCAGATTTATTTTTACACGTTCCGTCATTCGCTTCCCCAGGCTCGTGATGGATGCTTGGATGGCTCTGAGCTCGGTGTTCCCGTGCCTAAATCCCATTATAAATTTGTGTTTCTAGGTTCACAGATGCCCTCTCCAGAGTACATTGTTGATGTGGAGTCTATGGACATTTTCCCTGTTGGCTGGTGTGAAGCAAATGCTTATAACCTCACCCCACCACACAAAGCTGTTTGTAAGTACATGGAGACCTGAGCAGTGCAGATGGTACCTCAGTGGAGATATCAGGGGTTTTTCCTAAGGTCTATAATCCCATTTTTGACACTGTCAACCTACTCAGCAGACCAATAACCAGGCTGGAATTGTACTGCAATAAATGATAATAAATCTGTTAGTGACCAGACTGGAATTATTGCAGTTTGTATACTTGTCTCTGTGATCAGCCCCTCCAAAAACGGGGTTGTCTGTGCTGGGCAAGGCTGTTCCATGGTTTGGGATTGAACAGTGGGTTGTGGGTTTGCAGAGGGGTTATTGGTCAGTGGGGTTGTCAGAGGGAAACCAGGTTTTGTTGTGCTGAGCCAGGTTCACTCAGGCAGCTGAGTGGATTAGGGACAAAGACCTCAAATTGAAAAAAACCAACAAAAAATACCATGTGGAATGGACATACAGAGGCCATCCATGTGCCCCTTCCCAAAACAGGATCTGCTCCATCTAAGTGGAGAAATAATTGCTGCTAAATTCTGTGATGGAGTTTCTGCCCATTCCCAGGGTATCTGTCCCTTATTTCACTGCCCTTGCCAGCTCAGAGATTTTCCTAGTGTTCAGTTTAAATCCCCTCACTGCACAATTAAGCCCACAGTGTTTTGTCCTCCCTCCAGTGCATATTAAGACAAATTTCTTTCCTTTCTGTTTGTGTTGGAAGGCAGTTCATGAGAGCTCAGTGGCTTGGTGTTGTTTTCCTGTTCCAACATATCCAATCTCAAGCCACCAGGTGAAAAATTGACCTCACTGTTTATTTTAATTAACATCCAAAAGGCAAATTTTAAAATGTATCAGCCCTTTCGAAGAGTTAAATATGCTTAAGTTAAAAATCAGGCAGCCAGAGCCTAATTTAGGAGAATACTGCTATGGCAACATTATGCAGCCTTATCACAATTTATAGCTGGGGATAAATTATGCTGGAGGTAATCATGCTTGTAAAATGTAATCTTATCCATATGTGTTTCTGTATGGAAAAATATTTGTGTTTTTATTTTAATTTTTTTTTCTTTTATGCTGATCCCATAAAACACAATATTAGCATTCCAGAGGAAAGATTAAATGTATTATTACATCCTTAAAGTGGGTTTTAATGATGTAGTGACTTACTTAAAAAATACCAAGAAAAGATGGTGATAGTAATTAAGTACCATTTCATTGTGTTCAAAGTCGTTTTATAGTCAGTGCATTTACACAGCTTTTTATGCATTCAGGGTGTACTTAACAGGACAGAAGGGTACAAAACTATTTTTTTCTTCCTTGCTTCATTTTTGCAGTGCGAAGGAAGAGGAGAATTGCAGTTGTGCAACCAGAAAAACAGTAAGTTGTTTTGGCTTTTTTGTGTTATTTAAGGTGGTGTTTTTACAGGAATGCATCAGGTCTTCCAGGGGGGATAATACACAGCAGCTGTGTGTCTTGGTAACTGCTGCCCAGATACTGCAGCACAGTCAGCAAGAGGATTCTTCTAAGTCTGAAATATTTGTTAGCAAATTAGAAAGTCTCTGTGACATCAATTTTTTACTGGTTGGGGCTGTACAGCCCCTGTCTGACAGCCAGCAAGGGATGCTTAGGGAAGATGGACATGTACCAGGAGGGCATTTCCCTGTTTCTTGCAGTTTGCAGAAACCTGAATTTAAGGGATTTAAGGGAGGGTATTTGAAGCCTGGAGGTCTAAAGCTGACACGTCAGAATGTATTTTTAGAAAAAGAGTGGATCTGACTCCTTCATCTGCAATACTCTGGTCTGTGATCAACCATGGGGAAGTGGAACTGTGTTGGAGGTGTCTCTGTTCCTCATCCCAGGCTGTTGCTGGTGTATCTTTTGGTCCAGCCTGAGGACTGGTTCTGGCCCTTTGTCCTGTCTGACACTATTTGGTACACCAAATCCTCTATTAAAAACATCCAATTTCTCTTTTGACAGATTACCATCCTCAGTGCCTGTTGAGAAAATACCTCATGACCTCTGCCCGGTTCCTCAGCTAGACACAACAGGTGAGGATCCTCATTTCAAAAACCCCTGTCCTGTTTGGAAGGGGAGGACCCCAAAAAGGCAGTGAGTTGTCATAGGGGTAGGGAGATGGAACCACATCCTCAGGGGGTGTAAGGTGGAGTGAACCCACCTTAAGTACAGCAGGGGAGGGTCTGGGGCTATCAGAGTTCCCCTGGAGCTTGCCCATTTCAGATGATGATATTAAGACAAGGCTAATGAAGCTCTCGGGTGGAGATGGGTGCAGGTTGTAAATTGACACTGATGAAATTGGGTACAGCAGGACCTGATGGGTCCCCTGTGTTACGTCAGGACTGTGTGGTGTGGCTGCTGCTTCTGCTGATGGCAGATTCCTCTCCCCTTTAGCAGTGGTAGGAGGCTCTGAGTGAAGTGTTCATCCAATTAATGGTGTAAACCCAGCACCAGGGACAGGATTCAACTCACTTTATTTCAGCAGGCTGTGGGACACATGTTGGCTTTGCAACCAGCACCCCATTAGTCAAATGGGGACAATCAGGGTCTTTTTGGGTATGATAACCAAAAAAGTGGATAACCACTTGCAAGGCATGTAAACCACATCTAGAAATTTCTGTTTCTCTCCATGGGCTATAAAGGAGCCCAGAATAATTAGCCCAGACAAGGAAAACTGCTCTGTAGACCCATGCTGGATCAGGGAATGGCACTGCAGGGTTTGAAGGCTTGGACAGGAGCTGAGAAGGGGTTTCTAAGGCTCTTCACAGGGAGAAAGTTCTCCCTCAGCTGATTGCCTGTCTGTGAGGCTCAGCTCACACATCCCCTCCTAGCAATGAGTTGCTCATGTCCCCCTGCAGTGTGAGTTCTGGAAGAGCCCTGGCTCGTGTCATGGATTAACTCCTTTCCCAGTCCTCCTTTCAGCAGGGTGTGCAGCCAAATCAGTCTCTATTAAAAGCCCTTCCTTTTCCTGTGCTGGATGGGTTTGAATAGCAGAGGCTTCCCTACCCTCTACCCCAGGGTAGAATTTTGTGCCTCCTTTATTCTCCTCCCCTTCCTCCCACATCTAGGAGGAAGAAGGGCCCTTGATTTATGGTATAAAAGTGCTGCAGGCACCTCACTACTGCTTTCTCCTTGCAGGCACCATCAATGGGAGATACTGCTGCCCCCAGCTCTACATCAACCACCGCTGCTTCTCAGGTCCATATTTAAACAAAGGCAGGATCGCAGAGCTACCTCAGTCTGTGGGGCCTGGCAAGTGTGTGCTGGTCCTCAAGGAGGTATGGCCCAGCTCTCTTTTGGGGGAATTTCAGAGGGAAGTATGAGTCGTGGCTTGCCAGACCCAGAATTTGAGAACAATGAACATAAATTTGTCCTGGAGTGGTTTCCATGAGGCAAAACTGCAGGCCAGGAAGAGGGGGCAGGTTTTGTGTTGTGGGCTTTGATGGGAGAGGTGATGTTTTTGAAACACTGGGAGTTCTGTTGGTTGGGAGCAACTTTGGTGTGGGTTGCCATCAACACAGGAGCAAATAGCAGTGTCATGGAGACATGGGCATCTTGTTTTGGAGACATAAACAACTTCTCAAGGAGCAGGACAATGGTAGTGTCCCAGCATTGGTCTGTGTTACTTTACAGAAATAATTCAAGGTTATTATGGCCACAAACTCAAGCTTGTTCTGGCCATGGGAACCAGTTCCAAATTCTGGAAAGGGTGAAGAGGAAACATTCAGGGTGTTGCTGTAGGGGAGATGCACCTGATTCCTGGTAGCTGTTGCTGAGCTGAGGGAGGTGCCAACAGCTTGGATAACCATGGGCAGGATGGAGGTAAAAATTGCAGCACAAGTGAAGTTCCTGATGCTCCTCAGCCCTTTCCACCCAAGGTCTTGTCCTTCCCTCCCCCACTGATGCAATGAAGCATCATCCTGTCTGTGTACCCTTGAATCCCAAAGTCTTAGGCGAGTCACAAGTAACCCTTGTGCAGTTTAGTACCAAACTTCTTTTTACAGTCTAGCTATTCATTATTCTCAGTGCCAGCACAAATCCTCTGCTTGGACCTCTGGTTTATTGTGGTTTCTTTCACTGTAAGAGGCAAGTGAGGTGACAGTGCCTGTTGTTTGACATCAGCTGCAAAGTTTGTCTCATTTCTGAGTTATTTTCTTGGAAAACAAGTTGAAACCTGAAGCCAAATACAATGGAGACATCACCTGCTGCCGTCCAGTCATTGCACCTGGGCTGAAAAGTGGTGACTGTAGGGTAGCTATTCTATATAATAAAGGCTGACTTGAAGTTAAATTAAGATAAATACATTGTCAGTCTTAGTTCTGGGGTCAGAATATCTAAGAAGCACAAACAGTTCTTCATATAAGAACTCCTCAGCAGCATGGTAAAATAAAACAGGATTTCTTCATAGGACTCCAGATGATCTGTAATCCCCCATATCTTAGACAAACATGATGTAAAGATTAATTAGTCTCATTGCTTACTGCTCTTACTATTTTTAAGACACTTTGCTCATTCTCTGTTCTAAAAGAAAATGGACCATGACAAAAGATGCCTTTTAGATCCTTGATCATCTAATGAAAAAATCCCAGATAACTCTTTGTCTCTCCTCTGTCTGTCCCACAGACACATCAGTATTCCATGTTTAAGAAATAACAGTTTACTGCCCTGCTTTGAGGCCACCCTGTGGGATTATATCTCAGATACTGAGGAGGCAAATTGAGTTTCTCCTCATAAGAATGCTGATGGTTGAGATCTTGAACAGGAGAAAAGAGCTGTGATCATTATTTTCAGCTGTACCTTGTCAGTGATACCTCCTAAGAAAACTTGGTTCGGGGTTGATACTGTTTCAAGGGAAATGGAGATGGGAACACCAAAGAGCTGTGATGGGAAGTGCTGAACTGCCCAGTGGCATCAGGCACACCAGATGTACTCAGCAAAGAGCCTCTGTGCACATGAAAATACATGACATGGAGAACTTTATGGACATGAGGTGCTTGTGAGTTTGGGCAGAGGTTTGTGATGGCTCTGTGTGATCATGTTCACTGGTGTGACTCCAACTTACTCAGCTCTGAAAAGGTCAGCAGCATCAAAATAAAACCCTCACTGATGGATAACAGCAAGGGCTGGGCTTGCCTAATCCCCCCTGTGCTCCAAGGCACAGGTAGCTGCACCCAAACCATTCCTGATGCAGAGGGCTGAAATTAAACCACCAAAATCTCAGACTGGTTGCACTCCAGCCAGAGGAAATTCAACCAGTCTGAGATGGTTGATGTAATTTTCCATCTCCAGAAAAAGTTGGAAACTGGTCTGGGTTTCTTCACTGGTTTTGTTTAAATCACAGTAATTCTTTTCCAAAAATCTATTTGTTTTCATTTAATAGAGTGTAATATGAAGTGATACTGTTGCTAGAAGGTGCCAGTGTTATTGTGATGATGGACCTTTGCTGTAGGGTAAAATGCCAAACCCAGTGAGTCATTTGAGATGCAAGAAGAGTAAAAGCCAGAGGTTGTTTGGGGTTTTTTTCCTTCCCTGAAAGGGAAATAATTGTTCTTACAAAACACTCTTTTATTTTGAACTGAGTTTAGAAGTTTACAGTGTCCTGCTGGTGACAAGCCAGCTTTGAGAAAGTCCTGACACTGTGGGTGCCTGAGCAGGCCTGGAGTTGATTAGGTGTCTGGGAGAACACCCAGACAGGGCCACACTGGTATTGCAGGGTTGGGTTTTCTTTTCTTGCCCATTTCCCAGCTATTCTGACAACTCATGCAAGCACCATTACACTGGTGAGGGGGCAGGACAGCCCTGTTGGTGGAAATTGGTCAGCAAGATGCTTTCTGCCCCAGATGTCCTACCAAGCCAGCAGGGTGGGTGTAGACGTGTGCTGAAGGAGAGCTTCCCCAGCAAACTCCTGTACAGGGGTTAAATAACTCCCTGGATTTGCTGATCAAGGCACCTCATGAGCTGTGAGTGAGTGTGGCAGCCCCCCAGGCACTTGATGTTTCTGCAAACCCACTTCTGCCTTCCTGACATCAGGTGTTGGAGGCCAGTGCCCCTCAGTTTGTGTGGGGAGAGACTGGCAAGAGAAGATGTGAGTGAGCAGCTGGAAGGGCTCACTCAGAAACTGTCCTTTCATATGTTTTAAAATGGTTTGGGTGGGATGGGACCATAAAAATCATGTAGTGCCACCCCCTGCCATGGGCAGGGACACCTCCCCCTGTCCCAGATTGTTCCAAGCCCCATCCAGCCTGGCCTTGGACATTTCTAGGGATCCAGGGGAAGACCCAGCTTCTCTGGGCATCCTGTGCCAGGGCCTCCCCCCCCTCACAGGGAAGAAATTTCCTCCTCATATCCAGTCTAAATCTACCCTCTGTCAGTGTTTGGTGTCTCTAATTGGACTTTTTTGAAGAGCGGTTGGAGTAGTGTTTCCAAGGGGCCAATGATAAATTAAATTTTGCTTCTAGTAAATAACCTATCCAAGCAACTCCAGCCAGTGCCATTTTACAGAGTACTCTGCAGCATTAAGTGAAGCCCTTGCCCGAAAATGATTAATCCTGTAGGGGTTTTCAAAATGCTAGCAAATCCTCAGGTTGCTGGATTTAGAGGGAGAAAAAAAAACAACCCAGAAAAAACCAACCAAACAGATACAAACACATTGGTCACTGCAGTATGACCTAGTTATTTTTTCATTTCTGATGAACTGCATTCGTGGGTGCTGGATAAACTTAGTGTTCATCATACTGAAGTCATTTGCAAGCCCCCAAGGAATTAAGAACAGGCGTTAGGTAAAGAGCTAAATTAGATGAAAACCAATCCAGACTCACTGTGGGATCACTCATGTGCATACAATGCAGAGTGTTCAAACACACGGTCTGGTGCTGTTAGGAGATTTGTTTTCCTTGTGTTTATCTCCCTACGCCAAGTGTAGGCTATTAAAGCCTGGATTTCCTGAGCCAATAGCAAGAATCATTTTTATTCTCAGTGACTTTGGATTAAAAGGATTGGCACGTGTGTTCTCTTGTACGGAGTGAACACACACTGGGTTCCAGGCACGCCTCCTGCAAACTCTTTTTGTGGAGACTTCATTATTATTCTGTTAATACACTCAAGGCACACAGCTCTCAGGCTCTTAAGCACCACTGCTGACCTCAAATGTGTGAATTTCCCCTTCCATGTTCACTGTGTGGTGGTGCACATGACCTGTACCTGCTTGTGCCTTCAGAACTATTTCTGTTTTCATTTCTTACTGAACTGGTCTGTGATGGATGCAGTCTGTGGAATCTGCTTTGGCTGAGAGGGTCTGTCACAAAGACAAAATCACTGGTCAGCAGATTCTGGGGTTAAGCAGCAGCATTTAATGCAATTACCTTATCAGACTCAGATGTTATCTATAATATGGCAGCAACAATCCATTCTAGACCACTCCTCCTTTGATCCAGCACTTAACCTGTGCAGCCAGGACAGAAACAAGGACCTGCAAGCTGCTACTGCTTGTGCAGCACCTGGGACCGTATTCAGTGTGGTCAGGGACTACCTTTAAAGCCATCATTGTTGTTGGTTTTATCTCCCCACAGGTTCTGAGCATGGTGATCAATGCAGCTTACAAGCCAGGGAGTGTTTTACGTGAACTGCAGCTTGTGGAAGACCCTCAGTGGAATTTCCAGGAGGAAACACTTAAAGCAAAGTAAGTCTTCAATGTGTGTTCTTTCATTTGGGAGATTTCAGAAAGGGAACTGGCTAGGGAAAAAAAGATAAGAAAAGGTTTTTATTTTATTGTGAGAGTTTTACTTCTCTAATTATCGTTTTGCTTCATTGAATTATTTCACTCATTCCATGGCAACTTCAGAAATGAAATATTCACCTGAACAGTTCATTTCTATTGTCTTTCTCCAAGCAGCCATCCAGTTTTTGATGAAGTCAGGTCCTGAGTTTTATGATAAGCTGTTCTTATAAGCTTGGCTATTACTGAATGAACTCAATTCCTGGCTTTCTAAATGGAGGAGTATTGCTGTTTTTAAATTAGAGCCTGACAGGCTAATCCAGAAAAAACTGTTGAGAATGAATGGCACCAAAAAAAAGTTCAAACAAATTAGCAGGGACACATTTTTTAGCAGGAGTGTGATTAGGGCAAAGTAGTAACAGATCAGAGATTCACATCAAGATTTGATGCCTTTCTAGAATATATTCTTCAATTCTCTTCTAAACAGCACCAAAGAATACTGAATTCCTCCTTCCAGCATTCAGATCTACCTATTTATGTCTTCTTTATGTAATGGGCACTACACTTAGAATGTATTTCAACAACCATTGTCTCTCTGAGAGTCCTTCTGAAGAATAATTCTTCCCACTTGAAGATGGATGTCAACAAATAGTTCTTTGAAGAAAGCTCTCTTTTTTGACTAATGGTCACCTTGACTTTTTAAGTACTGTAGTTAAATGCAGTGAATCTCACCCTTTCTACTGAACTCTGTAACTCCTTTTCAAAGAAAAGCAATTTTCTCTTGGTTATTTGATATGAATAGCTGCCAAACACAGCACTATTGATGGCTACTGTATTTGATCTTTGCCCATGCAGATACTGCAGAGACTTCATTTGTTCTCTGGTTGAGGGTGGGAGTTGAGGAACTTTTACTCTGTGTACACTTAAACTGCTTTCCTGAAGGAGGACTGAAAACTGAAATGAAAATCTACTAGAAACATCCTATTTTAAATTTGCTCCTTTCACCCATGTGGAATGTGAGGCTTTTGTGTTTGTCAGTGGAGATGTTGTGGGTGGAAGTCTAAAAGCCAACCTTGCACATGCAGATTTTCATTTAAAACAAATCTTGTTCATGACCTGGTTTTCATTGATTCCAGGATCCCACATCTTGTGCTACATATATCAGAAAATTCACTCTTACAAGGACTTACAAGTTGTGAAATCAAGTTGTAATGTCCTGTATAACTTAACATCCTCCCCTGCAAAGAACTGGGCTTACAAGCAGTTTCACAATTAGCAGTATCCTGAGTAGGATTTTGTTGGGGATTCCCATTTGAGTGTCAGGCTCTACCTTGTGCCAAAGCAGAAATAACTGTTTCTTAAGGCTGCTGCAATCCATTGGAAAATGTTTAACTGACCATCCATGATAGTATTTTTTGTTGGCCCCCCCAGTCACAGTCCATGTAATCTTCCTGTGTGCTGGCTGGCCCAGCAGGCATCAACCTCAGCTCTGCAGGGAGTCAGGCAGCATCTTTCAACTTCATTAAGCTACAGAATGGATCATCACAGGCTCAGAGCAAGGACAGCAAGTTTTGAAGTGCCTTCTGAGACCAGGAATGGGTTCTCCTCCAGTGTGGCATTGCCCTCTGGCTCCTTTGAGGAGACAAAGCCCATGGGGCTGGACAGCACCTTGTCCCTGCAGCTCTCTGACTTCTGCAGCTGATCTCCTCACAGAGCAGTGCTTGCTGGCCGTGCCAGCTTGCTTGTGGGTAGTTTGAGTATTTTAAGAGTGGATGGCAGAGGGCTGACAGTGTTCCAAGACTGTCTGGCTACCCTAGGACTTCTTCTTTTTTCCTCCTTTAGTTTGCCTCTTTTGCTCCATCCAGAAGTTTTAATTGTAGGTGGTTGTCCAGGAGCAGAAAAGAAAACACAGTCATGAAACCAGATACTGTGGAACATAAAAACAGCACATGGCACCTTCTACCAGGTGTGACAGTGCTCCAGAATCTTCAACAGAGACCTGTAATGAGCAACAGAGACCTGCAGTGAGCACCTTCCAGCTCCATGGGCTCTGGATGGTGCCTGTTGCTGAGGATGACAGCTCCAGAGCCAGCTGTGATGGGACTCTTTGTGTCACCACCTTCTTTCTGATGAGGACTGGAACCTTCTTGGATCTTGGCAGTGCTCTTTGTCTGAAGTGCCTGCAGTAGGCCAGAGCAAAGAGAAAGCTGCTTTTCCCAGTGTCCCAGATGCAGAGTTTTGCACTGCCAGGAATGCATTATCTCAGTCCTAGGGCAGCCTGCGTTTAGTTCACTCTGCTGTCATGAGTGACCACTGTGGAATCAATTGCGCTCACCTTGCAAAGAAGATAAAACAATTTAGATTGTCCAGAGAGATGTGTTTGCAGTGTGTGATGGCAGCTGTTTCCCATCAGCGCTGCTGGCTCCATGTGAGAAGAGTCAAACCTGATTTATTGGTGATGATGAGTTAGAAATGTCAGGCTTGATCCTCCTGAGTTCCCATGAGAGCCAGTTGAGTCTGTCGGCATTCAGCCCGTATAGTTTGGATTCCCTTAAGTTCAGTGCCTACATCTTGATTTGCCTTCCCAATTTTACATAAAATGCTTAAGGGACTTAATTTTTTTCAAGGGTTTTCATTTCTAAGGGCTGATAATGGGGCTGTTTGAATTTACCCATTTTTGCAGGACTTTGGACATAAATAAAAGCAGTGTGTGCAGAAAGTTATCTCCTGGGTCTTGTCTGGAGCCCAGTTGATCAAAATAATAAAGATGAGTATTCCTGGACTCCTTCATTAAATGAAATTTTGAGAGCTGCTCAAATCCAGTAGCTAAACTCTAGGAATATTTACCCCTATGCCAGACATCATTGCTTATTTATGAGGCTGCATTTCAAAGAAAGCTTTTTCACTGCAGTTGCTTTAGAAGACTGCCTTTAACTTGTGATAGGTGAGGCTGAGGTTGGAAATCTTCTTTGCCTCAGCCTTTGCTAGTGAGGATTGGCTCTCGGGCTTCCCAGGGCCCTGATCCTGTTTGAGGCAGTGAAGTGTTACCCACAGTAGATGGAAAAGAATCTAAAGACACTGGAAGCAAACTGGGTGTGCACAAGTGTATGGAAGCAGTTGGGATGCAGCCAGCTCTGCCTGGGAGAACTGGCCAATGTCATTGCAAGGCCACTTGCTGGCATGTTTGGAAGTTGATGAGGATGAGAGAAGAATCCTAATTTTTGGGAAAAAGCAGTTATCACACTCCTCCTTAGCAAGGGCAGGAAGGAGGATCCAAGTGACTGCAGGCTGTCAGCTTAACTTCCCTGGAAAGGTTATTAGCCAAATCCTCTTGGAAGCCATTTCTGAGAACATGCAGGACCAGTGCAGGGGAGTGGCAAGAAGCAGAGGATGAGTTGTGCCTGATGGGATGAGGTAACTGGTTTGGGGTTGAGGAGGAAACAGTGGAAATTAATTTGTGTTCATTTTGAGCAAGGCTTTCCAAACCAGAATTGGGTGGAATGACTTAAACCTTTTATTTCTGTAATCAGGAGACTTCATGAGACAAGGCCTTACAACCAGAGCCTTCCAGTGCCCTTTATGAATCCTGTGTTCAAGAGTACAAAATGCCCCTGGATGATTAAATAGCTTTGAAGGAAGTTAACTCCTTATGTTTTTCAGACTTAAAGGTAGACAGGAAATAAAAATTTCTTGCAAAGAATAGAAAGGAGTTTTCAGTCCCCCCAAAGGAAATTATGACTTTTATCTACTGAGCTGTTCAAATTAGTCTCAAGAATTGTCAGAACGCCTTAGAATGGGACTTTTGAAAATGAAGTTCTCAATGTTCTTGCTGTTTGAAGTTTTTCAGCACAAGACTTTCTGTGTCATCACACAGCAGTCCCTAACTGGAGCTTCTGGAAGGCACTATGTTCTCATGAACCTCTAATCTATTTTAGGGAGCTTCCACAGAAGAATTCTGTTGAAAAAGTGCTGTTCATTTAATATTTTTGCTCATGGATCAGCAAGTGTATTTTTCATGGAAATAGTTCCAGCCTTAACATTTTCTCTGAGTTTGGGATCTGAGGGCAGAGAAGGGGGAAAAGGGAAGAAAGATTCCTTTGGTTTTAGCTGAAAAATCTTTTTTTAAAAAAGAACACTGATTTCTAAGAAAACTGAAAATATTATCCTTGACACAGGAATTTCCCAAGTCTCCAGTGCTGCCGTGCCAATACCTGCTGCTTGCAAGTGATTGAGAAGATAGGAGACCTTTCAGGTTTAAAAACATAAATAGGAGCATCAATTGTTGGCAACTTTTTGAGAGAACAGGTTTTCTGACAAAGGAGCTCCTTCCACATGGCTGTCGTAGACACAGCTCTGATCTGGTGATACCTGTGTTAAAAATCTTGAGTGTGTGAGGAATATGGAAAATATTAGTAGAAACCTGGTTTATAGTTGAAAGAGATGCTGCCAAGACCAAAATGATGTAAAAAATGTTGCTGTGGCCAGTACTAACACCTTGGTTTATTGAGACTGATTGCTGCAGTCATGGAGATCTCCATTTTGCCATCCTCTCTGTTAATTAAAATGTGTGTTGCATTCAAAGCAGACTATGAAATCAGTCAGTTGTTCATTTTCCTAGTTTCATCTTTTCCTTTCAGCAGGCACTGTAGTACAATGGGTCCTTCCTGGGCAGCCAAACACAATAGGAAGCACACAGTTAGAAAAAGTCAGCCATCCTTGAATAATACCCATCAGGCAGCTTTCTTAGCTTATAAGAAAGAAGATCAAGAGGCAATTTGATTAGAGTGCTTTTGCAGGGAAACAAAACCAGATGCAGTCTTTTCATCCTAGTGGTGAAAGTCAGAACAAGGACAAATAAATGTGAGTTAAATTTAGATGCATCCAGACATAAAATGAAGTCTAGGTACAGGTGCTCCCTGTGCCAGGATTCTTCCAGTGTGGAGACCCTCGAGGCTGGTCTGGAAGTGCTGGTTTAGTCTAAGCAGAGTTACTTGGGTGCAGGTGAAAGCAGCACAGTGAAATCCTGCAGCCTGTCACAGACTCACTGACCCAGCGATCCAGGCTGTCGTTAAACTTAACGGCTCCTGGAGAAGTAATAAGTGCAGGAGTCTTTTCAAACACATTGAAAAGAAATAAAAAACTTTTATAAGTAGATGCATTTAAATGCCTGTGGCATTTGGTGGTTTTGGTATTAAGTATTGCCAAACCCTCCTCAGCCTTTGCAGCTGTTTCATAGGGAAGCTGGGATCATAACAGCATTCTGTACCTGCAAGGAACACTTTTCCCTTTTACATCATCTGTCCAGGTCTTTAAGGGTGTGTGAGAAGTTGGCTCATTGAGTCAGTCATGCACTCAGGTGAATGAATCCAGGATTGTTTTGGCACCAAATGGGGATATCAGAGCCTGGCACCTTGCAGGAATGCTCATTCAGGTTTTATGCTGAGGCGATAATTTGGATTGCGACCTGCGGATGATTGGACTGGGCTGTTCTCAGACCTAAGTTTCATTTGGGTTTCCCCATTATAACACTTCATGTGCCACAGTTTCAAACCCTTTTCCCACACCTCTTTCTTTCAGAAAGAGCTGTCTGAATGTTTTAACTCTCTGGTCACATATTTATTTCACCACCTCCTTCACTTCCTCTCCCATATCTATCAGCAGCTGCTAGGAAACTGCAGATCTTTATACGCTGACAAATGCTTTGTTTCATTTTTCTTGGTGACTGTATCTTTTTCTTTCCTTGCCTCCCATCCAGTAATCTTCCTTCCACTGTTGTACCCTCTTTTTCTTTCGTTGTATGTTACTTTTCCCTCCTTTGAGCACATTTGTAATGCCAGCACCAGGCTCTGGTGAGGTTGTCTCTGGTGTTGCATTCCTCAGGATGCGTAAGAGATGTCTTTAAAACCTTATCTCACTGTTTACAACAGCTTGCTGCTGCTGTTTAATAAATTACGGGGATAATTGGTTTTCCAGGGTTCACATCTACAATGTAGTACAGCAGAGATGTAACTGTATCTTTTTCAGCCATTTATCGCTCAGAAACACTTCCTATGAAACACTGAAATAAATGTTTGAGTGGCGTAGCAAATTTAAGACAAACCTTTCATTGCAGCTTTCTGCTCCAGGCGTTCCCTATAAGAATCAGTTTTTAGGGCCTGTTGCTGCAGCTCTGTTAAATAATTCCAGAGACTCCTGATGGGTTCCTCAGGTTTTGTAGTGCCCACATCTCAGAGTGGTGAAGTCATCTGGTCCCAGGGTGGCAGAGATTGTTTTTCACCCAGATACTTCTTCACAATGAGTGTGTCTGATAGCCATGGCTGGCACCATGAGTCTTGGGGTTTGTTGGGAGCTGGAACGTGATATGGGAGCCAGGAAGATGGTCATGGAGAAAACCAAATGTGCACTGGGGGCTTGGAGAGTTCAGTCCAAACACAGGGTAATGACCAGAAAGCTCTGCAAGGTGTACAAGCATCTGGTCATGGGTCAGTGTATGAAGAGAGGCTGCATCCCCCTCCCAAAACTTTTGCATCAGTTCACAATAAGGGCTTGCTGTCCTGTGTAGTATCCTCACCAAGCCTACTGAGATGTTTTCCTTCTCTTGCCATATCTACATGTATAGCCAGTGTGCACATAGATTCATATCCACACCTTCCATTTATTTCATCCTTTTCTTCCTCAAGTCCATCTGAAATGGAGCCACTAGAAAAAGTAGACCTGTTGTGTCTGCATTCTCGAGAGAGCCACTGTCCCAGAAGTCCCTGGGGAGAGTCTCTCCCTGGTAGAGGAGAGTCTGGTCTGTAGCACCCCAGGATTTGGCTGGATGGGTGACTTGGGGTCCTGTACTCCTCCCTAGGTACAGAGGGAAGACGTACAGGGCGACCGTGAAGATCGTGCGGACGTCGGACCAGGTGGCAGATTTCTGCAGGAGGGTCTGTGCAAAGCTCGAGTGCTGCCCCAACCTCTTCAGCCCTGTGCTGGTGGCTGAAGTCTGCCCCGAGAACTGCTCCATCCACACCAAAACCAAGTACAGTGAGTATTGGAGAAACGCCTCTTGGTGCTGGCTGGGAACCAGAGAAGTGGGAGATGTGTGGTGAAGAACAGGAGTTGTGTGATGTGTTAATGCTGATGAGGGTTCATCTCATCCAGGAGCAGTTATTTAATCCTGAGGCCACCATAGGTTTCCTTAGAATCATATACCAGAAAACTGTCCCACTCACTCCATTCTAATAAATCTCCTCGAAAGTCATCACTTTTTGGAAGTCTTGACTTTCCTGTCTAAAGTTAACACAAGGACCACATAAAAGGAACCTGCAGTGGGAAGCTGAGTTTTCGAGTTGCTGCATCTGAGACAGCTGAGTTAGATGAGTCCTCTTGGCAAGGAGTTTCTGGCATTCACACCAGCACAGGCCAGGACCACAGTGCTGAGCTGCCAGAAGGTTTGGGAACACTGACCTTTACTCAGTGTTTAGTAGTTAAACATGATCTTGCCTGTCCAGGAGGGCTGTTGTTAGTGTTTGGCACTTTGTGTTGTCAATATTACTGGTATTATTTGTTGTCAATGTGTCGCTGTTAGACATGCAAGGGCACACATGGACACTTGTATTAATGAGAGAAAACTACTTTATTAAAACATCTGACTTCATTTATATAGTATTTCTACACAGACCAGGGATTGGAGGAAAAGGTGGAAACCTCTCCCATCCCGTTGGTCAAGACAACTGCCCATCAGTTGTTTCTTCACTCCAAGAGAAAGTATGTCAACAACCTTGTCTTAACATAAACATGTTCTAATTATAACAGCTGTGTGTGAGAACGAACTACGAACTATGAAAACAGCAAATTGTAAAGTGCATCACAAAAACTGGAAAATCCAGGCAACAATCAATATTACTGGTATGGCTTTTAAACAGGACAGGAAAGTGGAAGTGAGTGCTGTCCTTCTTCCACAAAGCTTGCAGAAAGCAGGATAATTGATTTAAAGCAATTGTCTTGAGTTTGGTGCCAGAGTAGAAAGAGGAATGGGCTCAGGGAGATGTGAGGTCACTGAGGATGGGTTTCCTTTGAAGCCTACACCTAAGCTGGAGTCCTGGCTCCCACTGGTAACAAATGGGGAGCTGGAGGAGGGCAGCTGGGGGAGCTTCAGCTGAGGTTGTCTCATCTCAAAGTTGATGGTTTATGTGACTGGATGAATTTTTCCTCAAAACTCCACTGATTTGCTGAAAGGCTCAGTTTATTTATGAACTTTGGCATGGGTGCAAAGGGCCCCATTTTAGTTATCCTGGGATACCCTTGCTGGTCAAGGACAGAGTGTCTTTCATCCCCAGACTATGTCAAAAGGCATTTAATACAAACATTTAATGTAAGGTCAGAGGACTCTCACATCCTTAATTTCAACCTGGGCCATAAAATAGTTGAAAGTAATAAAAATTAATTTCCCCATTCCTTTGTGCGTGATTTAGGATAGCTGGCTCTCTCCCCTCTCTGCTGAAAACTTTAGCCAGTGGAAGGGTGTCTGAGACTGTTACCTCACACAGAACTGCATTGGATCAAATCTGGAACTTGTTGGCCTCTTTCCCTCCAAATCACTGCTCAGCTCTGCCTAAACACACGTTGTTAAATTCTGAAGTCTTCATTCATCATCAATAAATCTGGATACAAAAGAGCTGTAACACTCTGTGCTAGTCCAGCATGACCTATTTATGCTGTACATTTTTTTTCCAAATCAATGTATTTTAAAGTTTAAATTGCACTTACAGTACAGTCCTGAACCTGTAGCAAGGAGCAAGCCAAGGTTCCCTTCTTTGGGTGGTTGAAGTTTTTAATGGGCATTGTGCTTCATTTCTCCAGCTTATTATTATGGGAAGAGGAAAAAAATCATTAAGCCGCCGATTGGAGAAAATAACAACATGAAAAGTGGCCATGTCAAGCCAGCCAGGCGCAGGAAGAGGCGGAAATCCATCTTTGTGCAGAAGAAAAGGAGATCCTCAGCTGTGGATTCAAATGCTGCAGGCTCTGCAGAGGTTTGTGTCGCACTGGGATAAATCAGCAAAAACCCCTTGGTGCCTTCTTCTTGTTCCCCATTCTGCCCTTCCCTTTTGGGGGGCTTCTCAGCACACCTGAGCTCTTCCAGTTTCTGTTTTGGATCTTTCCTTGCTGCTCTGTTCTTCTAAGGTCCCACTGGTTTTATCAGGGCACTTGCGGGATTTTTACCTTCTCCATTTCAGAGGGGGCATGCAGATTTTTTGCACCCACCTTCCCAATACTCACTGGCTGACATGCTGCCTAATATCTCTTTATGTTATTTCCTTCCTTAAAAGCAGGCAGATGAGCCTGTTGGATGCTTTGCACAGCATTTAGCAGAGTGAAGGAGCTCTGTGATCCATGTCTAAGATTGTAATAAATAATAATAGTTCATAGCCGTTGTGGTTTCAAAGGAATTTTATTTTTTTCATTAACTATTCCTAATGTTTTTGGCTCACAACATCAAGCCTTAGCATACACGCAAATGGTTTGTGTCCCAAAAATGTGGAATTTGAGGGCTCAGTCTTCCCAGTCTGCTGTGTGATACAGCAGGGTCTGAGCCTCAGCAAAGATTCATGTCCAAATTAAACCTGGAATAGACTTAGTTCTGTGTGGGCTGTTTTCTGGGGGGCTTTTCCCGTGGTGGCAATAACAGAGCTCATGTGTGGTTTCACTTCCTCAGCTGAGTGCCAGTGATTGCTGCTTTGTGCAATGTGAAATAAAATTGGTTTACTTAAATTCCCTCTACTTCAGCTAGAGTAGGTTATTTTATTCAGCTTTCAGTTGATTGCCTGCATCTTCGTGGCTTGGTCCTCATTTAGGTGTAGTTCTGCTTCATTTCCTTAGATTATACCTGCTTCAAAGGAACTTAAACTTATGTTAGCCTAAATCAACCATTAGCCAAGTTTTTCAACCTTTCAGCCAATACAACTCTCTTTGTCTAAATTGCTCTTTCACTCAAGACCTGAGCACATGGCTTTGGGTGCCTGCTCACACACTTGGATCACAGATAAGCTGTCAAAGCTGTTTGGGCAAGTTATATACATATAAAGTTCAAAATGCACAGTTTCCATCAGTTGGTGAGTGCTTATAAGCCGTATGTGACAGAAATAACAAGAATCTGGCATAATACTTCAAATGGAGCTTTGGGCTTCACCTCCAGCAGTTCAGTGTTGAGCTGAAAGCAGGGAAATCTGAACGAAATCCTCTGTCCTGAGTTTTGCAGAAATGTCACTAAAAGATTGTTATCTTGAACATCCAGACATTTTTTAAAGGCACCAAAATTTCCCCTTTTACAGGACCAATAACACCCAAGCCAATTTGAAGCAATGTGAAAGTTTGAAGTCAAGCCTGTTTCTGATTTTATTTCATCTCAGTCAACCTGAATTTCATTTTATCCTCTTAGTATTTTCCATTTCTTCTCCTGCGGATCTGCAGTGCCACAAGTTTTAAGATACCAGCCCAAGAGAGGAGCGTTTCATGCCAGATGAGTTATTGCTGTTGACCTTTAGCTGGGAGGAGAAAAAGAATTTCCTGCCACATACTTTTTTTTTTTTTTTCCCTTCTGCGTTTCGTAACAAACCTAAATCGAGGGCTAATTCACTTAGCGCCATAATGAAAACAAGATAATTCAGTTAAAATAAATGTCACCCCGGACCAGCACAGCCATGGGAATGCAGTTTGACCCCATGCCTTGGGATTTGCTGGCGAATCCATCTCCTGGATGCTGTTTGTCTGTGCAGGAGAGCGAGGATGACGAGCCGGACGCGATGGAGGACGAGACGGGGAGCGAGGAGACGAGCTCGGAGCTGCGCGATGACCAGACGGACACGTCCTCAGCTGAGGTCCCCTCTGCCAGGCCCCGGCGGGCGGTCACCCTGCGGAGCAGCACCGAGCTGGACAGGCCTCCCCCCACGGAGAGAGCCCGGCGGAGCCGCCGGCCCCAGCCCCACTCCTACAGCGAGGCAGAGAAGGGCACACCAGCCAAGGAAGTGAGTGTGTCCCACCTCGCGGCAGAATTCCTCCCTGATTAACCTTCTGTGCCAAGCCATGCTGGGCTGAGAGGGCATCCCTGCCCTGGTTGTCCACGGGAGGTGGTTTGGTTTATGAAAACTTCTCTTTGTTATTTTTTTCTTTGTTATTTTTTTCCTCACAGGAAATCAAGCAAGAAGAGGAAGAGAAGCTTGTCCTGGACAGTAACCCGCTGGAGTGGACTGTGACTGATGTCGTGAGGTTTATTAAACTCACCGACTGTGCCCCCCTTGCCAAAATATTTCAGGAGCAGGTAGAAGTCATTTTGTCACTTGTCCCTTTGTGTCTGTGGTGCCTGTTCATGTTACAGCACATCCCACCTTGCTGGCTGGGCCTGGGGCTTTGGTACACAGGCTATGACCAGACCTCACACCCATCAGGCCAAGTTATATTACCAGTTTTGGCAAGGCATGAAAACCCTTAGAAACTTGAGTCAGAGCCTTGCCAGATCCTCAGAGAGTCCAGAAACTCAATAGCCTTGTGGAAAGCAGGAGATTTAGTCCTTTCATGCCAAGTTCCACAGTGCCATACTGATGTCCCATAGGTAGGAACCTCAGTAAAACCTGGTAATAGTTACCTGGTACATACCAGGCTTTCTCCTGGCCACATGGGTTCCATCCTGTTGTGAAATACTGGCCTGGGAATCAGAAAAGTGCTGCTTGAAGCCCAAACTGGCTGTGTGAATTTTGCCATTAACACCTAGATGTCTCAAGTGTGTAGATGCCTAATTCCTGACTATGCTCCTCTGAAGATCTGCCAGTGAGGCCTTGGATGACCTAAATTTTTTTTATGCCAGTCTTCTCCCCTTTAAGCAGATAGGTTTGCAGGAGCAAAAGCCAATATTGTTCATCTCAAGCCAGGGTGTGCAAAATTTATGTATTAGGAGCCATTCCTTGGCTAATGAGTAGCAGCCACTGCTGAGGGTAAAGGGCAGCACTAACGAGCCATAGTTAGGGAGAAGCAAGTGTGAGTAATTAGTCAGTGGTGTGGCCTGCTGCTCATTGAACTGTCTCTTGATTCTTCACCATGGATGACTCCCACTGCTGTGGTTGGGAGAAGGTGGAGGGTGAGTCTGGAGCGAGTGAAACTCTCCAGAGCAGGATGCTGCAGTTGCTGTGTCACAGCAAGCTCCAACCATTTGTTAACCAGCCTGGAACAGCACCAGGGCTTGGAAGCCAACCCTCTGTCTCCTTTGCCAGAGGGTTTTACAGGGGCTTGAATCAAACACAGATGACTGGAGTTTTTCCTTGTGAAGCCCTAGTGCAATAGTCCATGCCATCAGTCTCCAGTGGAAAATGGACCTGAGCTGTGGACAGTCCTGATCAAAGCAGCACTTCAAGTGTCTAAATCCTCCTTGTGTTCAATGTTTCCTAATCAGGACCGTCCTGGGGAGTTTATGTTGGCTGTGAGTTGCTGTGCATACACTCTGATCCTCCCTAAAGGATGAAAAGTAGTTTTATGGGCCTGATAATCTCAGTCCATTAAAGAGTAAAGAGAACTTGAACTCTTTGTTAAGAGGAGGATCATAAAGCCAACAGAAGTTCCCAATAAAATTGGTCATCCAGGGTAATGGTTCATGGAGTTTGGTGCATAGTTATGGTAGAGGGAGAGACATGACCTGCAGAGATCCTTTCCAGCCTATACCATTCTGGGATTGTGAGACTTCAGAGATTACAAGGGCCTTGGATGAAGCAGGCCCCTCTCTTGGTCATTCAGCAGTAGAACAAGGAAGGTCCTGTGTGGACCTTGGTACAGGGCATGGAGCAAGGCAGACATAAACCTGTGCTGAGCAAATCGTGGCCAGAGAAGGTGGGGAAAGGTTCTGACTTGGCAGTGGGACCAGCTTCAGTTTCTCCATTCAGCTCCCTCCCGTGTCTCCTGGTGTCTGTGTGCAGCCTGCCCCTTGTTTCAGTTCCTCAGGCATGAAATGGGACTCATCATATCTCTGTGGACTCTGCAGGGGTTCTTGAGGTGATCCTTTATTTCAGCAGCTGGGAGGCTTTTCCCAAGCTGGGGGTTAAGAGGAGAACCTGTGAAGAGACACTAGACAACTTCTGAAAAACCATGTTGTATCTCAGGGAAAGGAGATGGGCAGTGTCATAGTGGGAGAAAAAGGCAGAGGGTAAAAGAACTTAATTTTTAGGGCAAACTGCCCTTCTTGTTCCTCCAAACTTGCTTATGCATTCTGCCCTCCAGAGTCCACAAACAAAACCATTTTCCCTGTGTTTCTTTCCCCAGGACATCGATGGCCAGGCCCTCCTGTTGCTGACACTGCCCACGGTGCAGGAGTGCATGGAGCTGAAGCTGGGTCCAGCCATCAAACTGTGCCACCAGATCGAGCGAGTCAAAGTTGCTTTCTATGCACAATATGCCAACTGACTGCACTTCTCCAGTCCTTCCTGCCCCCCTCCTTGTTCCCTCTCTTTTTTTACCATTTCAGCTTGTTCAAGGGGTTTTCTTCCCCCATATCCTTTTTCTTTTCCAAGAACAAGTGGAATTGGAAGCACTGGGAATTAATCCTTAGGGAGAAGGAAAACAAACACAAAAAGAAAACAAGCTACAAGTGGAACTAACTTTTCTGTACTTGCAAAGCACATGGAAAGACTGCTGGCATCTCTCCTTCTGAGCCTCTCCAACCTATTGCCCAGTGGTGCAAGGCCAGCACAGATCAGGTGGTTTGTCACCAAACCAAACCTACCAGTGGCAGACACATTCCCAAGAAGAAGGGTCAGACGTTTCCAGGTGGTCATGGTTTTTCTAGGACAATTTCTGGAAATGAACATTTCTTTTAGACAACTCTGACACTCTTCTTTCATATTGAAATGTAAGTCATCATTTGTAGCATTACCTGGTTTAACTGCAAGTTTGATCTTGGTGATCAGTGGGCTTTTTTTTATCTCCTGCCTCTCTGGTTTTACAAAAGGAAAATGTGTTAACACCAGGCACGTAATGGTTATTCCTGACTGAATTTCGAAAGGGGACTCAACCCATGGTCTCTGTGATACCAGACAAAGTTGCAGTGGCCTGGCAGGGGTGACACAAGATCTGGTGGGGCAGCAGCACATCCTGAGCCACGCTGGCTCTGCGCAATCAGCTGAATATATCTGTGATGGGATATGTACAATGTTCAGTTCTTGTACAGGAACATGAAGGCTTTCATGTCAAAATCTTAAATCCAAGTCAATTTAAAGACCTGTCTTTTAGCCATATGGTGACAGCAGATTGGGATCAGGGACTCCTGCTGGCCCCTGTGCTCAGAAGAACCAACACCAGGCTGCAGCTGCTCCATTCTCCTTCATTGGTTTCCTTCTTAAATTTTTTGGCAAAGAGATGGGACATTCAGATATAAATTCTCTGGAATACATTCAGATCTTGCCCAGAGGGTGTTCTAGGCAAGAAGCATTGACTCTGCCATGCATCACTTGGGAATTCCTAGCTTGTCTTTCAGCAAGTTTCCTCATTTGTCACTGAAGAATGGGATGGGTGCAACTGCTGCAGGCTGGACCAGATGCTGAGACTTCATCAGAAATGTTTTTACATGGGAAATGAGCAGGACTGGATCTGTTCTCAGCCGTTGCTTTGTTCTGAAGATCTTGTTCAAGTTATAATCAGTTCAAGGCAGTATTAGTTGCCTCTGCATCAAGTGGTGGGGTTTTGTTCTTCAGAAATCCAGGAACAGGGTTCTGTAGTGGGGCAGATATTAAAAAACTGGAGTTTAGACTGGATTTCCTACTGACAGTAGCAGTGAAATGTGCCAGTGCAACTGATTTGATAACTGCTTTGGATCCCTCTCAGGGTCCCCTAAAAGTGTTGCTCAGTATTTCACCTCTGAAGGCAGAAGGATTGTGCCCAACAAAGCAAGAGAAGAGCTGAGAAAATCAGGGAGTCTGCTTCTCCCAGCTCCTCCTCACTTCAGCCCAGTCCTGGTGTTACATCTGTCAGCAGGAGACAGCTCCTGGGAGGGTTCTGTCAGGAGAACTGGTGCATGAGGACATTGCAAGGAAGGGAAGCAGAAGGGCTGTTTGCCAAACAGCATCCCAGCACTGATCTTATACTCGTCAAATCCAGCTTCTTCTGCTGCTCTGATGTTCTTGGAGTTTTTGGCCTCTGGGATTTGTCAGAGACATTGAATGCCTTCCGGGACGCACTGCAAAACTGTCATTTTTTGTCTCCATCAGCCTTGTAACTGTAGATATTCCTATGGCAGCTAATTCCTCGTGGAGGCATGACTGGGGAGCAGACACACAGAGACCCTTGAGAGCAACCAGCTTTAGTGCTGGTCAGTCAGGAAATGGGTTTTTCATTGAGCCAAGAACATGGGAGTCTTTACTGGTTGTTCAGGGAAGTTAAATCATATTCAAAACTCGAATATTAAACAACAAAAAAAAGTTTTAATTCTATCTTGCACTGGCTCTTTTATTTCCGCAGGTTTCTCTCTCCTCACTATTTGTCTTTCGCTTTATTGTTCTTCAGTGTTGCCTCATTTATCACTTTCTGTACTCTCAGAGAAGTTGATAACCTGAAATCTTTATGCTAAAATTATCTTGGGTTTTAAATGCTTTACTATTCCTTTTTAGTCTGCAGGTTGGGAAGAGATAGAGGATTTGGGTACTGTTGTCTGTTGCATTGACTGCTTTCCAGAAAAGCTGGAGCTGAACTTCTTGAGCTATTTCTTATACAAGTGGAGAAAGGATGGTGTGGAGTTAAACTGGACAGTATGCCCAGATTGAGCAGAGATCAGAAGGACCTCATTACTTTTGTCTGGACTTCATTTCAATTCTGAAACATCAAATTAAAGCTTTGGAGTAATGTACTTCAAAGGAGATGATGGAAATCCGACCTTTCTAGGGTAAAATACAGCTTTTCTTTGCAATGTAGAAGTGTAAACAGCTGTAAGCTTGTGGGGTTTCTTGTTCCAGACCTGATTGATTCTGAGTTAAATTCAGAGCTGCTGCAGTTTCACGGATGCACTGATGACAGGGGTGAAGCCACACCTCCCCTCCCTGTTCTGAATTTGGCATCCAGGCCTGAAGTTTGTTGTGTTACCAGCTGCAAAAGGGCACTGGTGTGAAGAGCTGAACTCATGGTTATCCAAGGTTGTTGCCAAGGGCTGGGGAGCAGCCCTGCTGTTATTTCTGGGCTGTTGGATGCTGACCCTCAACACACTGACACAGATCACTCTGCTCCCACAGGAAGGCTGTGCAGGTTTTACTGGACTCTTTAGGCATATTTTTGGAACAAAAATAGGGAGCTGAAGAGTGTATGGTGCCTGCTCATCTTTATCTGCACTGGCTTCTTTGGAGCTTGCACTCAGGCTGAACAGATCCCTGCTCCCTTCACAACCCTTGGCAGAATCGGCCAATTCCCACTTTTCAGGCCCAAAGCATCCATCTCTGAAATTGGATTAAATAATTAACTTAAGGAATGTCCATGATTCCCTCACTGGTTGTCCTGCTTTCCTCCTGCTGTCATGGATTCTCTTCAGAAAAAGTGATCTTTGGTTTCAGAGCTTTTCTTTGTTTTTCAGCTCACAAACAAAGCTGCCTGGATGACCAAACCCTGGCTTTTCCTACCTCTCAGAGGCATGAAGGCTTCTCATCTCTGAGGAGGGTTTCAGGGTTTCCAGCTCTTTTGTGTTACCTATATTCCTTAACCCGTGATAGTTTGGTCCTGCAAGGTGCAGAAACCTCCTAAAAATGCTGTGTGCCCTCAGAAAACATAAAAATCCAGGCACACGCTGTCCTTAGTGAAGTATGCAGTAGATGCATGTCCTAGCTGAGATGGCCTGACCCACCCAGAGATATTTAATGCCTGCTGGGATTTAAAAAGTTTCTCAGTGGGACACTTAAACTCCTTTATTTTACTCTGGGCAGACAGCTAATTTGCCTTAAACTGGAAAGTCACCATTCCTTGGCTTTAACCTTCAGCCTGTTGCAGTCCCAGTGGCGTGGTGTCCCCATCTCAGCCTTTTGAAGGCAAACCAGGCAATGTTGCTCTGCCATAATCAGCATTTAGTCACCTTAAAACCTGCCCTGGTCCTTTCAGGGCACAGAATCGAATTTGGCAGAGCTGCTGTGCCATGTCACTGTTTCAGAAGCTCCGTACAATCAGGGCACTTCAAATACTTTGTGCTTTTCTGGGGCAGTGCATCTGGAAAAATGATGAACTCAGAGTGCTCCTCTCGTTTCCAAATTCAAGTGCCAAAAGACAACAACATGCTGCAAGTGAACACCATTAAAACCAGCTTTATTACACGTGGATAAATACAGTCCCAAGGGCTCCATTTTGGTGCTAAAATCTGTCACGCTGTATTTTCCATTGCTTGGGATTGCAAAGCTGATTCCTTACTCCAGGAAGTATTTTCTGTAATCTGCAACATCTTGAACATCAGGATTTTTTTTTTTCTTAATGACTGTACGCTTTTTAACTTGGATACACTCAGCAAACATTTCTTCACACACAGTCCTGGGAGTTTTGGAGATGTTTTATACAGTATATTTATGTAAAAATTCTTTCAAAGTGTGGATGCATGTGTATTTTCCCCTCAGTAATATTCTTTATCACATCAGCTGACCCAGAACTAAAGGAATCTGTTACTCAGGATCTGATCCAGAAATAACTGAGATTAGTGTTAGGGCCCTCATAGATGTGTGGGCTGTGGGACCAATTCTTTACCAGTTTCTCTCACATAGAAGTCAGAAAGTCTGTACTTAATTAACAGAAAATTTAAATGCCTCCTTCTCCTGGCAGGCAGAAATGCAGCTGCAGCCTGCCAGACTTCATAGGAGAGGGTTTGTGTCCTTAGGTGCTCATGAACTCCCAATAAAGGAGCAGAAGCCTTTAATGGTCTCATTTATTCTTTGGTACAATACTCCAGCAAGAAGTGTAAATGGCGTTAATAGCTGCATATAGAATATGAGCCAGTCATCAAAGATGAGAATTTTATAGCCCAGCAGTGCTTTAAATGTCAGCTGTCCTGCAGAGTAAGAGTGGTTTTGCAGTGATTTGGTGCCATGCACAGGAATTCTCTTGCAGAAGACACATGAACGGCACAAACCTGGGTCATAGTTACAAACTCTCGTGGCCTTTCTTTTTTTTTTAGTCTGTCATGCCAGTTTTTGCAGTGAAAAAGGTAAGTCTTGATCACTGCCAAGGATGTGGGAGAGGGGAGAGAGGGCTTCAAGAGGAGAGAGCCTGGAGTTCTGGGCTTGAGTTGTCTTTGTGGAGAGGGACCTCTCAGAACAGAAGCACAGCTGGGGTCTGTGAGCATCATTCCTGAAAGCTTTTCTTTTTCACAGCAGAGATGGTTTTTGAGTCCCAGCAGGGGCCAGGTGAGAGGAGGGAAAGAAGCTGGCAGTAGACTCGGAGCTACAGTGCTGAAAGGTTCTAATTTTGTTTTCCCAGTGGAGATAGAGAGGTCTGGCTCAGATGTCTCTGGGCTCCTTGGCTGGATAGGAGGAAAACCAAGTATTTCTTAATTGTACCCAACTCCTGTGTGTCTCCTGGGGTTTGGGGGCTGAAGACTCTCCTCTTGCACCTTCCAGATCTCCATAAGAAATATCAGGCTAAAACTTGAGCTCTCTCCCACAGGAAGAGGTGATGTTGCCCTGAGTTCAGGTTGTGGATATACAAAACACTCTGCTCTGTGTTGTGATGTGACAGGATGAAAATGCTCATTCCCAGGGCACCCCACCTGCTGCTTGTTACTCCAGCCTCACTGGAGATTATGGACATATAAATGTTCATAATTTCTACATTGTAAATGTGTGCATTCCATTTCCCAGTCCCTGTTCTGCCAAACCTGGTCAGGATGTGCCAAGTTGTTCCAGCAGCCTTCACCTTCAGGGACCTGCTTTCTGGAAAACGCCTGGGGAGTGGTACCATGACACTTGAACACGCACAAGCAGGGGTGTCCTGTGTGTTCCAAGGGAGGGGAAAGTCTCAAATGCAGCCTTGGAGGGGAGTTGAGTCTTTATGTGCCTTGTGTAGGACAAGGCAAGCAGTTAAACCCTCCTGTCTCTCATGGAACAGCAGGAATTGGCTCCACAAGCAGCAGTTACGCTCCATTCGTGGTGGTGCATGTTGGAAAACTGAATTGTTTTGCATTCCAGTTTGTACTGAAGGTTTTGACTCGAAGTTTGTGTACATAATCCCTTTGATGTGTTGATACATATGTGTGTATATATATATGTATATATATGTGCGTGTATATGTATGTGTATATATATATACATATCAATCAATGCTGGTGTTTTTACTTTTTGAAGTTCCCAGGGCGAAGGGCATGTTGTCAGTTTGCTGTAAGATTCTATCCTGTATATATGTTTCCATGTAAATAAGTGAAAATCTATATTCAGAGTTATATTTTAATTTTTATTCAGAATTAAATCCCTTTTTACTTGAAACAGTTGTAAGCCACGTTGTTAATAAAGTAACAATAAGTCATATATCTCTCCAGGGTAGTTTTTTTTTGTTTTGTTTGACAGGGCTGTGTTTTGATGTATCTGTGTGTCCAAGCTGCCTGGATCAGTTTAACCTTCACTGAGCCCCCAAACTTCCAGAGATACAACATAGCCTCCCTGGCTCAGCCCTCCATAGATGCCACTCTGAATAGTTTGGGTTTATGCATCTTGAAGTTCTTCCCAGAAGCAGGCCATAAAACAAGAAAGGTGGTGGGTGGTGAGGAGACACAACAGCATCCAGGGATGTTTTAAGGAAGTGATGGGAGCAGGGTGAAAGGCAGGAATGAAAATAATTCAATGAGCAGCTGGCAAAGGAGGGTGCAGTGACAGAGGAGCTGATGGTGACAGACGAGAGTTACAACACGTGGAGTAGGGAGACAGAAAATAAAACTTCCCCTGGTGCACAGCAGCCATTGAGGATGGGGGAAGCCATTCTGCAGTGGGGAAAAAATAGCTCTTAGTGCATTCCAAAGGGTGGGCTTCAGGCATACCTGCTTTGCCAGACAAAACCCGTGTCTTACATGTCTCGTGTGATGTTTTCCTGGTGCTTACAGGCTGTGCTGAGCTTAAATCCCAGCTTTGTAAGTCCTGTCACCTTTCAGACCTCTTGATGGCATCCCGAATCCTGCTCTAAAGGTCTCTGTTGGGCTGGCTTGGCTACCAAGCATTTGCCACTGATGTCCTCACCCATCCTTTCTGCCTCAGTGAAAGCAGAGTGATGCACGCCCTGACAGCGCCCACTGATGTGTGCATGGGAGAAAGTGAGCACAGAGTCCGCAGAATTGGCTAACAAGTGTTGGCATGACTCTTTCTGGTTTTGCTCCATCAATCCAATTTAGGTGCCTCTTGTGGATACAGCAAAAGGGGAGAAACAAAGTTTCTCCCTCCGTGTTCCACTGTTTCTCATTTCATCAAGACCGTGTATTTTCCATCAGGCAAAGACACACCCATGGGCAAGCGAGTGTGGGTAGGGTGACTTAAAAAAGAATCAAGCCATTGAAAAATTGTTATTTTAAAATGTCAGCAAGTCTTGGGATGATAACCCTGTGGTCGGACTCACTCCTTATGACACTGTACTAAAGCCCAGGCTTTGGGAGGGACAGAAGTGCAGGTGGTCAGTGAAGTGATGTGTCCAGACAGCCTTGGGAATAAAGCACCAGACCCGTGGGTACTGCTGAGTGTTGACAAAAGGCCTGCTGGACCACAGGAGAGCTCACTGAAAGGTGAAGTAGAGAATGGGAAGGATTTATCAAAGGAAGTAATTCTGAGGTGAATCTGATGGTGACATAAAACCAAAAGAGCAAAAGCTTGAATGGTTTATGATACTCTCCAGGATCCAGAGGTGAAAATAAATCCATGTATCTCCCCATAGCTCATTACATATTTAAAAGGAAGGCAAAGGTCAGACACTGGTTTTTAAATTTCTGCCCCAGCTCAGGCAAGACTCAGAGCTCTGCAAAAAGCTGATTTTTGGAGAATATGAAGTGATTTTAGTAAAACCCTGGCAAGATGCTCCAACTGAGTACCTTGAAATTAATGACCAACACATGAAATATGGTTGCCATATATCATTTCCTCAGGGGAAAAATACCTAGCAGCCAATCTTGCTTCTGGTATCACAGGCCAAGATTTTGAAGACACATCCATTTTTAGTGTTTTTCATGTGCAATTTATTTGTGAAAGATTCCTAGATACTTGATCTGATTTGTTGACACAATCAAGCAGTCATGTAAGTGGAAGTATGAACACCAACATGTAGTCAACCTTTCCATAAAAAAAACACTTACAAAACAAAAGTTATATTTTCAGGTCTCTGAGGAAACACCATCTTTTTCTCCTGCATACAGAATGAACAAAACAAGCAGGTAGTTATATTTCACTCCCAAGGTTTCTAGACAGACTTGCAAGGCAAATAATTATTGTTTTTAATAACCATGTTGTTGCTGTTACTGCTGCTGTTGATAGCAGTTTTATTGCTTTTTTAATTTCAAGATTCATGCCTTTCTGTGAGATTTAATGATTCTCCAAGTCCCTCTACTGCTACAATATTTACTTAAGACTGATACACCTCTTGTTGTAGTGTCTGTACTCAATTACTGTAAGCTGATTTTATAACTGCATCTTAGCCGAAGTTGTAATTATGCTGTCTTCTCTAATATGTCATAAAAATCTTAAAGCCAGAGAAACAATAGTGCTGCAGGACACCTTGAGGTGTCAGGTTGACTGTTTCCCTCTGCAAGGCAGGACCAATTAGACAAATCTTGTTCCTATTTGGCATTTGTTTAACCTGACCTTCAGATGAGTGTCAAAATAAGACCTCCAGCAACAAGCCTTTCCCCAGCACTTCCACTGCATGTAAAACAAAAAAGTGATGGCATTTGGATGATGAAGCGTGATATTCCCAGGCAAAACCACAGAGCTGATGTTGCCATGGAATGGCCGCTTCATTTTGAAAAGCTCGGTCCGACTGGTGATTAATGGAGCAATTAATAAAAGTAAAAGCAGAAAATTCATGGTTAAGATGGATTAGATTTCAAGGAAGCAACTGTGGTTATCATTCCTGTCCTGGGGTGGGGAGGCAGAGCTCATGATGGAAGTGACAGCAGAGGAGGGGAACGGAGCTGGGAAGGGTCTGGAGCCCCAGGGAAGGCTGAGGGAACTGGGAAGGGGCTGAGCCTGGAGGAAAGGGGGATCAGGGGGGAATTTGTGGCTCTGCACAACTCCCTGACAGG
>VYXF01002645.1:291079-324474 GCA_013397295.1 Polioptila caerulea | reverse complement strand
GGAAGGAAGGAAGGAAGGAAGGAAGGAAGGAAGGAAGGAAGGAAGGAAGGAAGGAAGGAAGGAAGGAAGGAAATCTTCCCACATGTCCAGGGCACCCAGATATTCCCTGCCAAGGCAATCAGCAGTCTCCTGTGATGACACACAGGCAGGGACCTGTCTAGGGGAAGAAAGTGTTATTATCACTTTCATGGACTTGTCGCTGAGACCTGGGGACCTTGCAGGGATCAGAGACCACATTCCCACTCGTTTAAGGTGAGATCACATTTGTCTCTAGGGAAGAATGTGCTGGGGGAGATCACCACATCAAAATGCAAACATTCCTCTGAATTTCACTGTTGTTCATAGCTGGAAGGACCTCGAACATCCAAACTCTGTGAAACTTCAGGTTTGCACATGAAATCTGCAAGCTCTGCTGAGCTTCTGGATGTGATTGACCTTAATTGCTTTTTATCAGTGCAATTTTCTCTTCAGAGCCTCCAGAGCAGGACTTTCCTGGCCAAGGAAGGATTGAGCACGGTGGGTCCCCAGCCACAACCACTCAGTGCCCTGCTCCTGAGTGCCAGGCTTTGACTGACACCTTGGTTTTGTGCTCTGTCATGAAGGTAAGGGGGAGAAGCACAAAAGGAGAGAAGAACAGGAGCCTGGGCCATCTGAGGACTTCTCTGCCTCCAGGGTTCTACTTAAGCCTGGAGTAAAGCCCTGAAATACCATTGAGGGAAAAAACCCTCATTTTGTTCTATGCTTGCTCAGTACCTACAACTGCTGGTGCCTTGGAGCTTGACTTCACTTTTAACCTCTATTATTCCAAGTGATAAATACATTAATGAGAATATCTTCAACCAAGAACTTGCAATAAATTCATACATCCTTTTCAAATGGGGAAGTCCTGCTGTTTTCTCTTATCAGATGAATCACTGAGGCAGGCCAGGATGATCCTGCACATCATGCAAAAATTGTGAAAAACTGGGAACCTGCACATCATGAAAAAATTGTGAAAAACTGGGAATCTGTTTCTTCCTGCTCCCTGATCCATGGTTTTTAGTACACTTAAAATGTCAATGTATAACCTTCCGTCTCCTTCAAGTGCTTGAGAGCACAGTGACCCTAAGATGGTAGCTGGGTGGTACCTTGGTCATGGCATTTCTGGGTGAAATCTGAATTTTTATAGGAGTACACTGCATTTGTGTGGGAGAGCAGGGTAGAATAGGACAATTCCAAACCCATATATTTGTTATGAATGAGATGGTGGAGGAAAAGATGGTGTCTACAGGTCTCAAAGAAGGTTCTCTCTCTTATTTCTCCTCTTGGAATGAAGTTGCTATTTGAGGTTGATGCTGGGGGCTTTTTTCTTTACTCTTTTTTTTTTTTTATTTCCCAATTTAATTCCTTTAATAAGAAGCAGCTTTTCTGTATTCATTTAAAGTTGTTAAGCTGTGGCATCAATGTGCCTGGATGTGTCTGTGTGTGAGTCTCCAGTCCATTGTGAAACACAAACCAGAATATCAAGTCTTTGCATTGCCTTAGATGGTGTTTTTTATCTGATATTGAATTAAGTAAAGGGCTTAATGTTCAAAGTGGTGTTTGGGGAGTTACTTGCACAAATTCTGTTATTGCTGTTAATGGGATTTGTGCAGATTGCTTTGAAGATGAGTTCCTTCATGTAGAATAGGAAAAGACATTCTCAATTATAACTTATTTCAGACAAATCTATCTTAAATTTTTTACTGATAGGGCATTAGAGACAAGAAGCAAAAAAGCATTAGATTAATTTTTTATTAGTATTATTGACAGGCATGTGAGGACAGGTTTGATTCAGATAATTGAGTAGATATTTGGGTAATTTTTAAAAGAGGACAGAAAGAGACCTTAAATTTTGGAATAATTATAAAATTTGATGAGATTTCAGAAAAAAACAAACCTACAAAGCTGGGAAGAAATGGTCATAAGACATTTCCTAGACACCACCTTATAATGCAGATTAAACACTGGTGGAAATCTTAATTTAGAGAGTGGAAATCTCAGCCTGCAGCTCAGTAGTGCCTCTTTTAGATAATTCACCAAGTGATGACACCAGTGGAAGGTGTCCCTGCCCAGGGCAGGAGGGTTGGAACAGGAGGAACTTTAAGGTCCCTTCCAACCCAAACCATTCCGGGATTCTGTGACCACCCTGGTTTTAAGGTGTGGCCAGGAGCAGAAAAGAGCAGACAGGCCTGGCTGATGGGACTGTAGAGAAAAAGGTTTGAGGATCCAGCATCGTGCATTTTCTGGAGAAATCTCACCCCTTCTGACTCCAGAGAGGAGTCAGAACAGATTTTTCTTATACAATCTGAGAACAGGGAATTCTGGGATGAGCAGGACACCTGAGGGCTGAAGGTTGCAGCCACTAATGCAGAGCAGGTCAGTAATGTTTTAGGTGTTACCTAATTTTTGGATGCCTGGGCAGAGAGTTTCTCATCTGACTCCAGCCAAGGCTGGAGATATTGATACTCTAGGACATCCAAGACATGAATGAGATGGCAAAGCCAAGGAAAAGTCACACCCTCTTAGAGCAGAAGTGGCACTTTGAGGTCTCTCAAGTAGTGGTAGACACCTATTTTGTGTCAACTCATTCACGTCCCACCTGGATCTCTGCCTCTGCAGCTTCCCTGGCTGTACCAGGTGCATTCATAGACACTGAAATACTTCCAGACATGGAGACTTCCATTACCCTTTCGAGAAGAACCAAGATCCACACTCCCTTTGTTGTTTCTGTCTCTGAAGGGATTCGTGGGGTGATAACCACCCTGGTCCAGGCAGCTCCTCTAAGATGGATGAGCAGTTTAATGTTGCTTTTCTCACTGCTCAGCTTGCAGTGAAGATTTGTGGGCTGCTTCCTCCTCAGATCCTTGCAGCCCCTATCCTTTATCCTCTGATCTGGATAACAAATCTGACAGAAATTGTATAAATTACAGTCTTTGGAGTATTAATGGCTTGTTTCTAACTGATTAATTACAGGGGATCTCTTGCATTCACAGATCAGTATTAGTGAGTCACGCAGAATTATTCCACAGTATCTCTTCCTCAGTCAGCCTGTCCTGGATGGAAACAAGTTGGTAGTTTCTGAGCAGAGAGGTGTGAAGAAGTTACAGGAGGAGGAGTTAGTATGGACTTCTATGCTTTTTCTACTTGTCACAACTACCTAAATATAGGTTTGTGGCTCAAAGAAAGCAAGGAGGAATTTAATGCTCGTAACCTACAAGCCAAGGTTACTCTGTGGCTTTAGAGGGAGTAATTCCTGCTTCACTGAGTGATCCCATCCCCTCTCCCTGTGTTCCTCTTCCTTTATCCCTCATGCTCACATTTTGGCAGTTGGGAAATTCATCTGGTTAAAGATCAACCCACATTGCAAAGTTCTCAGCTGGCTCATTTTTCCAATCTATCTACCTGGATGTAAAAGCTTTTCAGTCAGTGTTTTGGTGTGGGGAGGAAGAAGCACTTGGGAGGGAAAGAAGGAAAGCATCTTTTCCAGTTGCACATGGATTTACACTGGAATCAGGAACAGGAGTTGCCACAGTCCTAAGTCCAAGGGCAGACACTTCTTCACACCCCATGCAGAGCAGGAGAGTTGTGTCTTGCACAGGTCAGTTATCCACACTTTTCAGTTAGATAGAAACTTGGCTCACTGAATTTTTGCTCCATTAGAAAAAAAAAAATCTTTATGATTTTGAAATGAGATTTCCCTCTTCCTCTCCCAAAAACCTGAAAAGGAATACTCAGCTTCAGGCACTCCTAAAGTACTGTCCCTAAGGGAGCAACTATTTACCACAAGCCAAAACAGGTACTTTGCTAAATAAAATGATTCCCTGATAATGCAGTTCCCAAGGTAGAGAGGGACAAGAACAAGGACAGCATAAGAGACTTTGTCTCCCTTTTCCAGCAGGAAGCAAGTTGAAGGAATAATTGTTAATTGCTGTTAATTGTTAATTGCTGCTTGCTCCATCTGCAAAGTTTCCAATAGGAACTAATGAAACCTTGAAAGAGCTTGAATGGGTGTATTGTTCTCTGGCTCTACAACTTTTTCCTCCATAGCAGGAACAGGGAGAGTTTTCCACTGAGCTTCATTTAGAGGGATGTTCAGAGCTTCTGACCCTGCCATGTGTTTTCAGCCATGCCAGAGGAGCTCATCACTGGGAAGAGTTCAATTTCTTCCACAATATGACAAGTATTTTGTTATTGTTTTCATAGAATCACAGAATGGTTTGGGTTGGAAGGGACCTTAAGGATCCCCTCATTCCAATCCCCTGCCATGGGCTGGGACACCTTTCACTTCCCCAGGTTGTTCCAAGGCCCATCCAGCCTGGCCTTGGACACTCCCAGGGATGGGGCAGAACCCACCAAAACAGGTCTTCAGGACACCCACTTCTGCTGTTCTGCCTCCCAACAGCAGGTTCCTATGCAAACAGACTTAAGGGCAATTCATCTGGAGCAAATATTGACACTGAGACTCAAAAAGGAACTGAAAAATCCACTTTTCATTCCCATAAGTAATTATTATGCAAAAAAATCCATCCGTTGACAAGCTTTGAATCTCTCCTTATCAAGCCTTTTACCTCATCCATCATTACCTCAGCTTTATTATTTCATTCATATTTTAGTCAAATCTGGAGGCACTGGGCTGTTTACGGGACAGGAAGATGGCAAATCAGTGCCAGGATCTGCACTTGAGGAGCTGCCTCACCTCCTGCCAGCCACTGCATCTATTTCACGTATTTTTTCCATCTCCTTGTCTGTAAAAAGTGCAAAGTGTTGCTTACTGCACTTCAAGAATCTTGTGAGTTCCTTAGCTGTGGATAACTAAATATTATGACATATAAAAGCACAGGGTATAGATATATCGTAGACTTCACACTTGTATTTCACACTCTCTATTAATGTGGCACTCCACAGTGACATGATATTTACCAAAAACTTCCTGGAAGCAGATTCAAAATTTAATATTTTTTTTTTCAGGGCTAAAAACTGTTAAGCTCAGTGTTTATCTGCAATGGCAAGGCAAGGTGCTCAATGAATGGTAATGAAAGGTTTCTAGTCCTAAAAATAGCCTTTCCTAGGCTGAGGAAAGAAAAAGAAAGAAAAGACCCTGCGAGATTTTTCTGGCATTAAGGCAGTCAAATTGTCTTTTTAAATAGTGTGAAAATTGACAGATTATAAAAAATGGAGAGAACAATCACTGGAGAGTGTACGATAATCTGGCAATATGGAAATTACAAATTTTAATATTTCCCCAGAGCCAATGAAATATGCAAAGGAACAACTGCATAATGCAGCAGGCTCTGTGTAACCCTGAGGTAGCTTGAGTTGGCAAGATATTCTATCCCAGTTGGTTTTTTTTTCTTGGTTAATAACAAATCCGCCAAATTACTTCCATGGAGAAGGACAGAAAAATCCTCTCTGAAGTTCAATTGTTGCACAAAGCTGCTCCATTAAATATCCAGATTTAATGATGCTCTGGTAACTCCTGATCCTGCTGAATTCTTTACTGCAACACGAGAAGTCAGTTGTTCTAAATTGGTGCAGCTGCCATCAGCATTCAGTTGCCATAATGGATTTTCTTGGTGATCCATCAAACCCAGGTTTTCCTCCAGCAGAAACCAGCAAGCCATCCGGAACTGTGGCGAGGTTTGCTCTCCAGCTTGTAGCTGGTTTCCTTTTTAAATCACAACGTTTTCCTGCAAATTTGGAAGAAATCTGAATGGATGTCACATCCAGGATTCCTGTCTCTTTGGTAATGAAACTGCAGAGTAATTCCTTCTTTAAAGAAGATCAATTCCTTCTTTAAAGAGAACAAAATATTTTAACAAACATCAATCACCAAATGACAAGGTGTTTATTCCTGCAGACAAACAGCAGCATCACACTCATCAAGCAGAGTCTGCAGAGCGTGAGTTTTGCTTAAGAGTTTCTTGTTCCTTTTTGTTTGGTTTCATTGCCCGAGCTGCATTTAGAATAATGGATTGCAGCAATTTCAACATTCAGCAGAAAATTCATCCTGAGCTTGCTCAGGCTCCTGATTCAGAAGGGCTCTTCAACATGTGCTTAATTTAAGCATATACTTGAGGGTCTGAAGGGCTGAACAACACACTTGTGTCATTCTAATTAGAGATTACTCAAACCATGACTCAACTCATCTTCCACTAAAGCAGAGTCAGAAGCAACTTCAGTGGATGAAAAACCTACTTCTGACAAAAAATACCAAGATATGCCTATAGTTAGAGTTACATGGACATGTTCTGGGCTAAACTAAACAGGGGCATACTGGCAGGACTGTCCAGAGAGTCCTGAATGTAGAAATTGGATAAAACATTGAAATCAGAATTTTTTATTCAATTCCTCTCTGGTTTTCTTGGGAGGCAGTTGCTCTGTGAAGTGATGTTTGCTGGAGAGATGATGTTGACAGTTCATGGCTGACCCACCTTAGGTCCAGACTTACTGAACCTAGGGCACCATGCAATCAACTTTGCATTGTTCTAGACCTGGACAAGTAGTTGTCTTTGAAGGCAGGGCTCTGCACCAGTCAGATTTTGTCATTCAATGTTTCCACTGAAAAACTTCCTGTTTCCAGTCGTTCTGACTGTAATTCTCCCCAATACAGCTGCTTCAGACAGGAAATCCTCCCCACACATCTTCAATTTTAACAACTAGACCAACCTACCTCGCAGTGCTTGGGCTTAGAAGATTTCAATAATGGTTTTGATGCAAGTTTATCATCTCCCTTCCCCTTCTTTATAAACTACAGGTTTTTTTGTTAAATGTGATGGTTGTCCCTGGATCAACAAGCCAGAACAAATATAATCCTCCAGTAGCAAGAGGAGCAGCCCTTTCTCAGGGGGAGCAATCAATCCCCTCCAGCGACACGTGCCTAATGGATCTGTCTCTTTTATTAGCTCTGGGCTCCTAATAACCACTGTCTTTGCCAAATGAGGGATGTGTTATGTCGGCCTCCTCTGCCGTCTTCTCCTCCCTTCCCTGCCTTGTCAGCAGCATGCTAATTTATGTAATCAATTCATAGTACTGCTTAATGAATAGCTTTGAAGTCGTTAGATTCATCTGCTGGTAAAGGGGCTGATTGGTCAGCCTCTGAATCGTTTCCATTTTCTGAGGCTTGAAAGTGTCAGCCAGCATAATTGCTTTAGAAACACCCTTGGGAGACACTTGGGAAGTAGCTGTACAATCCCTCTTTATATTTAAGTGGAAGACAAAGTGGAACAATAATAATACTTAGCATTTTTACCACACTTCATATCATTAAAACGCTTCCCCAAACATTAACTAATCCTTGCAGTATGCCCAAAAGGTGAATCATTGCTTCACTTACACTGAAGACAGTCAGCAGCAAAGACATTGGATCTCAAGCCTCTTGGATGCTGCAGTGATGGGTACTTCTGTGCTCAGGAACATGTAAACCCAAATTCACAACGTCCCCTCAGTACCCAGCTCCTGCGGAAATCCCCGGGGAATGTGAGCTCTAGGATTTTAAACCACACAAAAGGCAGAAAAAGACACGTGGTGGAGGTGTTGGGGTGTCTGTGCAGAGCCAGGAGTTGGACATGATGATCCTTGTGGGTCCCTTCCAACCCAGGATATTCTATGATTTGTCTGAAATCCTGGGAACACTTTCAGAGATGTTGTCCTGCTCCTGTCAGGTACGTGGTCCTGATGGAGGCACAGGCAGCCACTCACAACTTACAATTACTGTGCTTTGGGGCAACAGGATTTTTGATCTGGATTGACAGCTCAGAGGATGCCAGCCAAGCACTCTTCTGTCTTCACATCCAAGTCCTGACCTGCTGTTTGAGAAAGTTTGTTGAATTCCAGCTCCAAAGTGGATGTGCTCAGAGGGGACCCTGTGTGGATGGAATTTGCTGCCTGGATCAGACACTCAGGTGTCTCTCAGTCAGCCCCACCTGCACAGAGGCAGGCTGGGACAACAACAAAAATACACTGATTTAGCTCAGAAATGGAAAGCAGAAGGTGAGATTTCCTTTCAGCTCAACTGCCTGCTACCAACACAGCAGAGTACTTCTCTAATGACTTGAAAACTTTCAAGCACAGACGGTTTTTCAGTGCTTTGTAATGTTTATTCAGACTCCACAGTGAGCTGTGATGCAGGGTGCCCTCTGGCCACACCAGCTCGGTAATGACTCTGGCATTTCTGACAGAGACTAATAGTAGAAATTGTTATCAACGTTTTTAGCAAAATACTGCAAGCTAGAAATTGGATTTCCCCTTTTTCTGCATCCTCCTTCACTTGTTAATGAGCCACTTCTTCAAGGTGCCAATGGTAAAGCTGTAAAGTGAGATGGGCAATTTATTTTCTGGGCTTGAGACCCTTAGACACAGCAACACACAGTTATTTATTTTAATGCATCATTCACATAAAATTACATCATGCTTTACAAGTGTAGCAGGAAGACAAGTTTCCTTATCCCTGGGACTTATAAGGAGATATTGATGAGATGCCAGAGCAAAAGGAACACGAGATGAAGAAATCTCTCACCCCAGGTGTAGGTGAAGGCAGTGAGAGCAGTTCTCGCTATGCATTACCACTGGGACTTTGGGAATTCAGGAATGGACAGGGCATTTCTTTCTTGGTAGGGATATTTGGACTTTTCTTAAAATCACTGGAGAGGTGCAACATTTCCAGTAGAATTATTTCTCCTGCACTGGTTCAGATCAATAATGCTCTGTTTCCAATTCCCTATTTTCCATGCTAGCCAACAGCATGCCTGTAACAACTTCCAGTGTAGGTGTTTCCACCTACAGTCATAGACATTTCTGGACTGATGTTATCTGTGCAATAAAATTAATTTTCTTCATATTCTTCTCCCTTTCCTGAGCACCCTAATTTTGTGAGGTTGTTTTTCAGGCTGTAGAAATATATGTTCTCTCATATTGGATGGATGAGTTTTGAACTTTGTCTATGGAAACTCAGGCGTGCATCATCAGCAAGAAGCTATTTTATAAGTACATTGATATTTTTATTGAGGTAGGAATATATTAATATTTATGGGTATATGAACATCTCTATTAATATTTTAAGGAAAATACAGAAAACAGAATATTCAAGTGTGCAAGCATGTGCCAATCACTATCAGTGCTGCCCCAAAAATGCCCTCTCCTTTCTGTCTTGTGCCACAGCAGCCCCATGGGGGTCATCCCAGGAGGGCACAGCCAAACCCTGAGGTCTCTGTGAGAGCAGCAGCCTTTTACCTGGACTCAGTTGTGGAGCACAGCAAAGAGAAACAGGCACTGAAGGGGCTGGGAGAGATTATCCAAGAGAAATTATCTTCCTCTGGTGGAGGAAGAGACTACCCAGAGGTTACAAAGCATCTGGGAGGGTCATTATTGGTGTTTAAAGGGAAATTCCATTTTATGCCTTTAGGAAAGGGTCACTCTAATCTTCTGGATCCTGAAAATTGACAGGTGACATCATAGAAGGGCTTTGACAAGGTCTTGATTCTTTACTCCAGGTAGTCAAGGATGAAGGAAATATGTCCCAGAGTGGGGACAACTCAGACATGGGTTTTTTGCAGGCAGGAACAGTGATGCTTGGTGGCTTTTTCTTCCTCGTACTTTCTCTTTTTCCTGTTAGTGTTTTTTTTCAGTTTACTGTGAAGACACTGCGCTGCTTTCCCTATTTTCACTTCCAGTGGAATGGAGGAAAAAATAGAGAATTGTGACTTTCCCTGTGACCACAGATGGGCAACATCTGGTTTTCCAGGGCAAGGTTGCAGTAGCAGCCCATCCCAGGTGAGGAATGCACCCCCATGATATGTGTAACCCCACAGATGTACCTGTGCCAGCCAGACCCACAAAATCACCACGAGAGGTGGTGCAGGGAAGAGACAGGGACACGGTGGGGAGTTGGTCCCTGAGAGGGGGCCAAGATGGACAAGGACACGGGACAGCAGGGGCAGTTTGTGTGGGGCCTGGCCATCACTTTGTTGCTGCTGCTTCCAGGGCAGTCCAACATCACTCTTCTTGTCATGGTCTCCAGCCCATGCCACCACAGGAACTCAACATGCTAACACCTTGCCATCCCTTCTGCATTGTTTACCCAGCCTCAGTTTTAATCCCCAGAGAAGCTTAAACAAGAAAACCACCACCAGCAACCAAAAGGCTTTGATTTCACCATGGAAGCAGTTTAATTTCTTGATGGAATTCCGAAGCAATCTCTTCACCTGTGGTATCTCATATAATTACTGACAGCACTGAGAGGATAAACCTTGTCCTTGCTGCTCAGGAATGTCCAAGGGACCCTAATGCACTGTTACTATTTTGCAAGAACTGCTTTCATTCATGATTTATATTATTTGATTTGATTTATAAAGGGTGACAGCAAAGCAGGCATCAGGTCTGAGCAGAGACAAGAGGTGAGTGGTGCCTGGTGACAGGTTATTGCCAAGGTTGAGATATGGAGCCTTTTTGTTTTATTCTCCATCTAAATTAGTTACTGCAAAGAGATTTCCCTGGTGGGAAATGCGTTTCAATATTTATTTCCTACCTGACACTTTATTATTCTTTTATTGAGTGGAATGTGTTCTTACTCTCTCAGAACAGGTTTTCATGCAGAACTTGCTATGACACTGCTTTGGTTTATAAACTCACACCATGTGCCTGATCCTGTTGGCTGTGCAAAATGAAAAACTGTCTGGGGGCTGACCCTTTGTCCACTCTCAAAATTAAAGATAATGAAAACGTCCAGTTCAACTTGACTCAAGATGGAAATAATAAAATTTTTTTCATATAAAAAAAAGAGGGTTGGAGGCCACCTAACACAACATTCCTATGAATTAGTAGGAAGCTTTCATTCAAAGTGATTCATTTATATTTTGGCAATTTGTGACAATAGGAGAGTAGACTGAGGTAATTTCTGTCCACTGGGGAAGGGAGCACCTCAGGTTTTGGAGACTGAAGAGTCTCAAGTGTTCTTCACTTCCTCTCTCTGCCTGGGAGGATGTAAATCATAGAATCATAAGGTTTTGAAAAGACCTCTAAGGACATTGAGTCCAACCATTAATGCAGCACCATAAATGGTTGGTGATGTTCTGCATCAGCATCATGGCCTTTAAAGGTCCCTTCCAACCCAAACAATTCTATAATTCCATGGTCTGATTCTCCCTGCTTTGTACAATATGTTCAAACAGGCACTGGGGAGGGGCTGGAGATGTGGCCTAGAGGGCAAGGGCTCCTGAGCACAAGGGACACTCCCTTCTCCAGAAGTTCCCTCTCACAAGATTTTCTACAGTCAGGTAATGGCATATAAATATTGCACAAAAAAGCATCAGACCTGCTTGTCATCGAGGCTCAGGGCTCCAGAAAAAAATCCCCAACTTAGCAACCTACATGATTTTTGTAATTGTTTTCCTTGAACAAATTTTAAGATGCATTGTATGGCTCCAAGAAGACAGAGCAACACTGCTCCCTGTGTTACACCTCAGACTTTCCATTAAAAAGGATGGATGTGGTTACAAATCCCTGCAGGTCAAGGAAATTGAATCCTGGTCTTCCACCTCGCAGCTGGATTACAAAAAAAAAAAAACACCTTAAGAGATTTAAATATCTTAAGTGATATAAATATCACATACAAAGCCAAAAACACTTCACTTTCTTAATGCTCTGACTTCAGCAGAATTTCAGTAATTCAGGTGCCTCTGGGCCTCCCTTTATCAAAATATGTGGTAAACACATAAAGTCACCCCTCAAATGTGATGGAGAATAATCAACCCTTATGATGCTTTTTCTCAAAATGCATCAAAGTGGTAACTAAAACTGAGTTGCAAATAGATTTTTCGTATTTATAAGGTACAGTAGAAAAGATTTAGCAAAAGAATATTTATAATAGAGCTTTTTCCCAAAATAACTCTATGCAGGACAATATAATATTACAGAGCATATCAGACCTTTACATTAAGAATGTAATCTATTTTTATAATGGAACTATAAGAGTTTCTGCTGATGTTTTGAAGACTGAAATGTGTTTTCCTCTTCCCTGAGCTGATTATTTTTTCTCAATTTGGCATCTTATTTGTATCATTTCTTCTTATACAATTTTATTGTGACATCTGGCTGTAAAATAAAAAATGTAGCCTACAGGAAAACTTTAGAATTGTGCTCCCCACAGTGCATCAGTCAGACAATAAAATAGCCATCACTAGAAAAGTGTGTTTACAAAAGCTACTCTTTATAAATAGAAAGAGTTTTTTTCTGGCTTTATATCTGAATGAATGCATAGAGACAACATTTCAGGTGGGGTAAGCTGGGTTCAGGATGGCTCTGCCAATTTTTCCTTTCTACCACTTCTGAGTTAATTTAAAAATGGATCTCTGTTGGGTGAGTTTGAGTTTGGGTTTATTTGGTTGGTTGTTTTCTGTCCCTGTGTGTGAGGATTGTCTCCCTTTGTGTTCAACCCACCATTCCTTCTCATCCTGTGACCAACTCCCCTGACCCATCTTTTGGTTTTCTCAGTGATGTGTGCAGATTTAAGCAAAATAATGGTAATTTGGGATTCAATATCCTTCTTTGAAAACAATGAATAATACAGCCAAAAGGTCAGTGGGAGAGTTAATACTGGATTAGAAGTGGCTCCAAGATTGTTATTGCAGTGTTAATACATTTATCTACTGCAGGCTTAGGAAAAGAAGCAAAGCAGCATGATTACCTTCTTACAAATTGATTACATCCATGCAAACACTGCAGAGGGAAATGCAGGCAGATCAAAGCATGATTTTGACAGCAGACTCGTTAAACAAGTTATTTTAGCAACTACTCAGGAGGCAAAAGAAAGAGAGTCTTGGCTTGAGGCCCCAGTGCGTGAGCAAGGCCTTGCAGAAGGGAGAGATTGGTTTGAGAAAAGTTTGTTTGGAGCTGGTAACTCTGCTCTGTTCACCTGATTATTCTGGAAAAGGATTGCACTGAAAGGATTTTACTAAGAGGGCTATACTGCAGTGCTGCCATGCACTGAAATAGAACATGAATGTAGAGATGAAATGGCACCTGCTCTTATAGGTCATGGGGGGAATCAAATTCTCCTCAGGTATGAATTGTTTTGGATGGTCAGTTTAGGAGGAAATGAAGTGTGCACAGAATCTCCCTGCCTCCACTCAGAAAAGAGGATAGGTGACCAGTCCAGATGAAGAAATCTCCATTATTGTTCTCTCAGTGGAAATGAATCCAGACAGGATTTCAGGAATGGCTGGAACTGGTCATTTTTGAGGAGAAAAGATAACACAAAACCCCAAATCTGTGGTTTAACTCCCATGCTCCTCTGGTAAAAGTAGAATCATAGGTTTCACAGGATGGTTTGGGTTGGAAAGGACCTTAAAGATCACCCAGGACAGGATGTAGGCGAATATAGCATAACCCAACCTCTATTGCACAGCACTCAAAGATATTTATTTGCTTACCAAAAAACTTCATGGGCTCATGATATTTAGAGTGGCTTTAAGAGCTCTTCAGCAAAGCCACAGGTACTCGGCCGAGTGACATCTAGGAAGAAGGTAATTCCAACCTATTTCATCTGTAGGCACCTGTAGTCCATCCTAACTTATCTTGTTGAGAGGTTGGGGTTTTTTAACATATCTTATCACATGGTGGTGTTTATTATGACTGCAGCTCAAATAAATCCATGTAATTAATTTTTTTGCTGGTAATTATCTGCTCATCCAGCTGTAATTGTGCAGATCAGGGTAATTGCATGAATGTTATCCAAGTCATACAAACCTAATCAGAGTATCTTGTAACCTAAGATAATCCACAGAACATATTTCTCTTCCTCTCTTGCTCACTTCACCCTTGACACAAGTGGAGGTGATAGATCAATTCTACTGTGTTGAATGCAACCAAACTGATCTAAAAGGTCCCCCCCTACCTGTCCCATGATCTTGTTGAAGATTTTAGTCAGGAACAATTTATGTCTTTCAGAAGGAAACATGACAGCAGGGCCCAAGCAACACAGGGTCAAGAGGGAAGAGCTGGAGACAAGAGGTGTAGATGGAAGAAGAAACAAGGATAAATTTTTCTGGATGTTTTCAACCACCCAGATTCTTAAAGTTTCCTGACTTCTGCTTCAGAAGCCTTTGGTGATTCTGTCAGAACAGGTTCAGGAATCAGTTGCATAAAGGCCAGATTGTGCAAAGGAGGCAAGCATGAAGATCATTCACTACTTTCTTCCTCTACTTTTCTACTTCCAGGCCTAAACCTCCAAGGCAACAACCTGTGGCTGCATCAGCAGATGGAGTCTTGATTGTCTGTGAAGAACCCTTTGGTTTTCCGTGGCTGCAGATGGCATAGGTTAGAATTCAGCTGATCAGACATGCAACCCATGTGTGTTAGAATAATTCCACCTATACAAAGTGCAGCACAGCGTTCGAGCTGTTAGCCCCCAGCTCCCAGTAGGGCCAATGGACACAAATATTCATGTTTAGAATCCATGTGACTGATTATAAACAATTGTTTTACCGTGAGGTGAATGGTCTTCCTAGAAGTGCAGTGCCCCACTGACATTAAAACTAGTCTAGGCAAGTAGTTTGCTTCTAGGTACTGGAAGCATCTTGATCAAGACAGGTGTGACCACTCCAGGGAGATTTCACACTCAACTTAACCTGCAATCCTTTCCAGATCAACAAACAAGCTTTTAATTTATTTTTAAATAGTTATAAGGGTGTGAATAAATACTAGAATATTTACAAATATAGGGTTTTGAGAGTACACAGTCAAATACTTGGTTTTTTCACTTTAATAAGGTGCTTAAACTTATATTGACAATACTTCAACAACAAGAATTGGTATCTGTCTGCAATATGAGATGTGGTTTAGCACAGATTGTTGATTTGGAACAGTGATAACTGTAAAAATTATATATACCTGAAATTAAATATCTATCTATGTATCTATCTATATTTATAAATTGTGTAATCTTGTCTTTTCTGTGGTGCAGTCACAGCATTTAACTCAGATATTCATACCAGAGGAAAATCTTTTCCCAGTGAGTTAAACTAACACTGTGTAATTTAATTAACCAGTTGATACAAATATAGAGCAGTGTAGTCTCGGACTGTAACATTTCTGATGGTAGCAGAAATACACTGTGGATTTTTCAGTGTCGTATTTGCTGACATTTTTCTTAATAAGCTTAGTGAGTGAAGCTCACTGAAGCACACCATCTCCAGAGACCTTCCCGTTTAGTTTTACTGTGGATTTGGATTTTTCCATTTAAGGCCATTTGAAATCCCAAATGAAATCCTTCAAAGCGACTTTCACTTAAAAGAAAGTTGCTGCAGCTTCCTGAGCTCCCTTAGAAATCAACTTATCCAAATCACGGCTTTAAGTGGGGCAACAGTATTTGATTTGAAACAGTCAGGAAATAGACTGTTATGCAGCTTTGCTGGTACAAAGATGGCTGGTAATTTGTAATTTTAAAGGTCTTTTGGAGGATTCATAAAGCCCTTGAGAACACTGCAAAGGACGATACTGCACGATACTGTGTTCTGCTGCTAACAAAATAAAAGTGTCTGAGGGATTAAGCAGGGAGAAATCTTGCATTAGAATAGGTTGACAAGACAGATGAAACATTAAGAATTCATCCACCTCATCAACAGAGATCTGACTAGATCTCAAACAGCAGAAATCTCTATGCAAACCTCACTTGGATGCCTTTAAACCTGAATCTGACATGCTAGTCTCATGTAATTCTCCTTTTCCCAACAAGCTGGTGTAACAGCTTAACTGGACAGAAGAATGAGAAATTGCATTAGCAAGATGCTAAGATGCAAAATTATACTCCAGGATTGAGTCCTCCAAGATACTCTTTGTCTGGGGATAATAACTAAGGATTGATCTCTTGGAATTATAGAACCATTAAAGCTTGGAAAGTCCTCCAAGATCAAATTTTGACCAAACACCACCAGGCCCACTAAACCATACCACAAAGTGCCACAAACACTTGTGTTTTGAACACTTCCATGGATGGTGATTCCACCACTTTCCTGTGGAGCATGTTCCAATGTTTAACCATTCTTCCAGGGAAGAAATTTTGTCCAATATCCAACTTGAATTTTGCCTGGAACCACTTGAGGCCATTTCCCCTTGTCCTGTCTCTAGCTGCCAATGAGAAGAGGCCAACCCCCATCTTGTTATGCTCCTTTGTGGAGAGTCTTGGGACATGGCCTCTGATAAAAACACCACAAAACCAGTGCATGTTGAATCCTGAGATCAAGAAAACCAACTAGAGTGTGCAATAAAACATGATTTACAAGAGTTGTTCACTCAGCAAATCCCACCCCACAGCTCACCAATCTCAGTCAAACCCAGAAAACATTTCTTCAGCTACTCCTACAGCCCAGGCAGTTCTGTTGACAGGAAAAGAGGTTTTCCAACTTTATGGGGAAGAAGAAATCAGAAGCGGATTGTCAAACTCGGCCATCCTCCTACCTGCCTGCTTCAGTTTTACAGGGGAGACTAGGGGATGATAAATCCACCTCCTCACTCCTCACAGGAGCAGCAAATCGGAGAAGTCATTCCAGGTGTGAAAAATGAGCTGTAAGTAAATGATGTCAGTATATCCATGCCCTTGTCTTCTCTCTCTGCTGGCATTTTCCTCCCTACAGCTGAAAATACCACCCATCCCAGGAAAAGGAGTGACAAATCCCCATGGGATAGGAAGGCAGATGCATCCCTGCTGCCTGTAGATCACACGAGCTGAAGGCTTCATGTCTCACGGTGCTAACACAGCAGGACCAGGACCAGGAGGCTGCAGGACTGGTGTGACACTGGTTCATCCTTCCTGCATGGGTCCAGCACACAGCAGTACTCGAGGCACATTTGTCCAGCTGATGGTTTGACTTCATCTGAAATGTTTCCCCGGGTCACTGACCTGTTAATTGTGGGCAGAGCGCGGGAGATAATAAACACTCGATGCGCTCCTGAGTCAGATCCTTTCCTCACAGTTACCAGGCAACCTCCTCCAGCCCTCCACAGCTCTGCTAATACTTTTCCCTCCCTTCCCACTGCAAACTTAGGGATGGAGAGCATGTGTTCATCGGAGGGTAAGAGACAAGGCAGGGCATATTTAAGTTGGATGGCTTTTTACAAGCATTAAGCAATGCACTCCTGTAATAAACAACTATGCCAGAGCTAATACTCAATAAACAGTGTGCTTTATAAGCAATTAGGGACTCACATTGTGGAACAGCCATTTCAGGGGAAGATACACTACCCCAGCAATGCTTAGAAAGATAAGTGGCTTGTTAAAAGCATCATAATTCTCGTTTAAAAATCAATTAACAGTTTGGTGCATTTTTTTAGTGTAAGGACTGCTGGGTGTCTTGTTCAAATGGCAGTGAATCCAGGGAACTGCTTCTCATGTTCTATTCATTGGCTGGTGTTTAACCCCAGGTTTTGCAGGTTTAATTGGAAGCAAACCTGCAAAAAAAAAGAAATGAAATTATTTAACTGTAGTCAAGTTCAATTGCCAAGAGGTGGCTGAAGATGCTCAGGTGAGTCAGATAAACACATTTTCTCTGGGCAAAGGAGAAAGCAGAGAACATTATAAAACCATTTCCTTTGTGTTTCTTATTTGGCATTGTTTTGTTTTTTTTTAATTAAATTCATTAATAATCTTCCCCAAATCACAATGGATTAGACAGCAGAAGTTCAGTTTAGAGATATTTGATTGCAAGTTCTACCCAAAAAGGCAGTGCAGAGTCCTTTTCCTGAAGTTAAAGAATGTCTTCTTTCTCTTCTAATGAAATCTGCTTTATGGGATACTTGGGTCAGAACAGTCTCTCAGTGTACCAAGCACAGAAAAGAGGGAGAGAAAATCATGGGAGAGGACCAGCCTTACCATGCCTCCCGTCCATGACCAGCAGCAGGGCACTGGAGAGCCAAATGTCCTCCTCCTTTCGCCTCACAAAGCCAGAGGTGTTTTCAGCCACTTCTGCATGCAAAGGTAAAAAGCCAAAGCCCTTTTCTAAGTGAGACAGAATATTTACAGCCTCTCTAAATAGTCACAGGATTATTTTTCCCAGCCCAGTCTGATGCACTCCTTATTTCTGAGCAGCAATGTGCTCTCCTTGCCATTGATTTCCCATCAGCCCTTTACAAATGCCTTCAGTCTTCCCTCCCTGATTAATTATTAAACTATTAAATCAATTGCTGCATCCAAGAGTTTGCAAATCAAAACACAACCTTCACCTGCCTCTCCTCAAAAGCAAGTAGTTGCAAAAGAGTTTGGACAGACTTTATAATCCTGCTGGACTGTGCTGATCTCGGGGATGAATGTACCCTTGCACTGCAGAGCCTTGGAAGGGATGAAAAAGCAAATTGTGCTGCTATTGATGGGACACAAAAATGGAAAGCAGAGGATTTCAGAATCAACCTTCAGTAGGAACCAACAGTAATGAGCTGTTCAGGGAAGTTTCCAGGTGTCATGCTTGGATTAAACTAGCTAGAAAAGTGCTTTTCTCTCATCTACCGTGCTTTGTGCTTCTGGGAAACAGATGGTTAAAGAATGAATACTTTGGCTGCTTAAGAGTCAGTTTAATTCCCCCCCTTGCCAGGGTTGCAGTCAGTTGGGTTTTCTCTACTTTCCATCCCCTGTCTGCCCCAGAGGAGGAGCAACGGGGCTGGTTGCAATGGTTTTGTTTTACAGAACCACTTCTTCCAAGTTCCTGTTTTAATCTCTGCACTATAAAACTGTAATTGAACAGACTGAAACCGGGGAGATGGTGCCATCCAAAGAGGCTGCCACAGCTGCTCCAGTGTGAGTGAAGTGCTCAGAAGTGTGAGTGCATGTCAAAATATTTACTTTCTCAGTCTAGAAAATTTCTCATGTCCACCTAACTAATTTTTTTCATCTTGACAAAGAACATCTTCCACTAAAATATCCAAAACAAATGGCACTGCTGAAAATAAACCTGTTCTTACACACCCAAGCCAAGATGTAAATATCAACCCAATAGCCAGTATCAAAGTCAATAGAGAAATCTGACTCTTACCCTAAGGTTTATACAACAACAGAAGGTTTGCAGACACAACCTGAAAAACCAACCCAAATTACTCCCTATATCACCTTATGGCTTTTTTATTCCTTTTTAAAAGGAATATTTTATTTCATTCAATATTTTTATTTCATTTTTTAAAATTATTTTTTATTTAAATCACCTCAGAGTGGGATTATTGGCAGGTCAGAGAGGAGCTAATTTCACCATTTCTTAGGTGAAATTTCATGATCCCCGTGCTTTTACTTCAGGCAGGTCAGACCCTCTTCAAGAGGAACTGAAAGGCTGTTTGTGACCTTTTAAGGGAATAACTAAGATTTTCAGTAATTTTGGAGAATTCTGGAGTGCTCTTCCACCTTTTTGCTGAGGTAGTAAAACAAGAGTAAGGCCTGTTAGCCTCTGTAAGCATATTTATACTGATTGCCTATGAAAAATTTGCATTTAATTAACAAAAGCAGAGGGTTTTAAAAATTTATTGGGTTCTAGCTATGGCAAGAATTAAGCTCTCAGGTCTCACAACTTCTTTCCTTACCAGACCCTACTACCTTTTTAAACTTGGTTTATAAAACAAAAGCACATGGCTGAGATTCTGACCTTTTTCCCCTGCAGGAACCTGCTGTATTTAGAGGAGGTAAACTCAGCAAGCTTTGAGGATGGAAATGCTGTCCCTGGCCTCCAGTCCATTGTTGCAGGAGCACTTCAGCTGTCACTGAAGTGACAGTTCCCAGGCATTGCACAGGGAAACATCTCACCAACACTGAAGAGATTCCATCTCTTTCAAGCCAGACTCTTAGGAGTCAATGGTATCAAGATTTTTACCAAGTTATCAATAGAACTCTTTCTTTTCTTTTCTTTTCTTTTCTTTTCTTTTCTTTTCTTTTCTTTTCTTTTCTTTTCTTTTCTTTTCTTTTCTTTTCTTTTCTTTTCTTTTCTTTTCTTTTCTTTTCTTTTCTTTTCTTTTCTTTTCTTTTCTTTTCTTTTCTTTTCTTCTTCTCTTCTCTTCTCTTCTCTTCTCTTCTCTTCTCTTCTCTTCTCTTCTCTTCTCTTCTCTTCTCTTATCTTCTCTTCTCTCTCATCATGGAAAAAGGAAAGCCCTGCTTTCTGGAGGTTTATCTCCTCCAGACACCACTAGGAAAAAAGTGTTTTCCCCAATCTTAGCTATAATACAGCCTATTTCATCCCAATCAGGGAGTCTTCTGCCCTTATGCACCCTCACTTTGTCTTCTAGGTGACTTCCAAGACAGCTGCTGCTGGTGGACCTCTCTCTCCTCTCACCACTGATACATGAGCATCCCTTTGTCATAACTCATCTACGCCTCTCAAAGTCAAAATCATCTTAAACATTCACAATCTGGCCTGGAAACATATTCTTGGCTCCAAACTTCCTGGCTCTAGAGAGTCTGGAAAGAAGCATTGTCACTGAAGAGCATCCAAAAATGTGTAAATTTTCCCATATAAGGCCTCCCTGGGAAGTTGTCAGTCAGCATCCTTTTGGGAGCAATCAGCTTGGGATTCATCCCATATATCCCTGCAGCAATGAAGGGAGGCATAGCTAATTATCCTGAGCACCCTGTCAGGGAGGAGCTGGCCACCTCTAAGCCATTCCAGGGAACCCAAAACAATAACTAAGGAAAGCCAGCCTGCAGTCAGTAGATGGGAATTTTCTCCTCAGGGTGTTCATCTCCAGTGTAAAATACCTACAGGGTCTGGCACTCGAAGCAGGGCTTGAAACTTGTACTGTGAAATCACCAGAGAAAAACATGGTCCCTTGGGCTTGATTTGGATTTCAGGGAAATACACTGTGCTCTTCAGAGGGTGCCCTGTCCTCTGGTGGCTCTAGGGGAGCAGGTGGTGACTCAGGTTTAATGTAGCAACTCAGTTAATTGCCCAAATAATCCAGCTTTCATGCATGTGGGCCCTCACAAAGGTTCAGCTCACTTTTGAAATCAATATTTGCCAGGGAGGGTGACAGCAGAAGCTCTCTGCTCTGCCTGTCTGACATGATCTTGGCAATTCTCAGGGGTATATGCAGTACCATAGAATTTGGTGAGGGCTTTTTTTTGGTAAATCTCCAAGTGTTGAAATTATAAGAGAGTTACTTCATTTTATCTTCCTTGTGTTCCTTCTTGTTACAGGAAAAATCTGAAAAGTGGGAACCTAGAGAACGTGGCTGCAAATATACAGAAATAAAACTTTGTGTTTCATTATTTTTAAATCATACAATTTCTTAAGCCCAAGTTTTATTTCAGGAAGCTGACTGAGGTTTTTATGTTTTGAGTCATGTTGGTACTATGAATAATGGAAATTCCCACTGAGATAATCTCAGGCAAAGAGTCTGAAACTCAAATGCAAGTTCACGTTATCTTTAACCTGGTTTATGGCCTGTTGCATGGAAAATATACTGCATTGTTAGGTGGTCAAGAAGTAGGCAAATTGGATCACATCTTCCTCATTCTGTGAACAATCACTGCTGCAGTAAAATGCCACAAACCCAGCTTTCTAAAACACATGATGAAGAGCTCTGCCATGTGCTGCCCATTTTCACCAGGGAATACATACTGACTGCTCATGAAGTCTGTTATGATACCTGAAAAGACTTCACTGAGCAAAGCTGAAATGGATCATAAACAAAACAAATCATGTTTTTCCCCGGACGTGTTTAAGTGTATGGGGGCTGTCAGGGCAAGATGTATGTTCACAGAATCCTAGAATCCAGAATGGTTTGAGTTGGAAGGGATCTTAAGGATTCCAACCCCCTGCCATGGACACTTTCCACTGTCCCAGGTTGCTCCAATCCCCAATCCAGCCTGGCTGTGAACACTTCCAGGGATGGGACAGCCACAGCTTCTCTGGGCAACCTGTGCCAGGGTCTCCGATGCTCACAGGGAAGAATTTCTTCGTATTATCTCGTCTAACCCTTCCCTCTGTCAGTTGAAAGCCATTCCCCCTTGTTCCAAATTTACATTCCTTTCCCCAAGTGCCTCTCCAGCTCACCTGGAGCCCCTTTAGGTACTGGAAACTGCCCAAAGTTCTCCCTGGAACCTTCACTTCTCCAGGCTGGACACCCCCAGCTCTCTCAGCCTGAGTCTACAGCAGAGGGGCTCTAGCCCTGGAGCAGCTCCACGGATTCCTCTGGATTTGATCCAGCAGCTCCAGGTCCTTGTGCTGTCAGGCCCCAGGGCTGGAGACAGCTCTGCAGGTGGGGTCTCACCTGAGTGGGGCAGAGGGACAGAATCCCCTCCCTCCACCTGCAGGTCACAAGGCACAGAGTCACAGGATAACCTGAGCTGGAAGGGACACTAGGATCATCGAGTCCAGCTCCTGGCCCTGCTCAGGACCACCCCTGTTAGTACTTAACTGGGAGTGACTTCAGGGAGCAACTCCTGACATCCATTAACAGCGCCCTGACATCCTGGCAGTGCCTGTGTTGGTGTTGATCTGACAGTAGGACACTGTTACACCATGACAAGTTTAACTACTCCAAGATGTCTCTGAAATGCCTTTTGTTTCTGGAAGTATTTGAGAAGTGAAGAGCATCCCACTCTCCCTTCTCCACTCAAAGGAAGTTTGTTATCCTATTTAATGCAGCATGAACACTGCCTCATTTAGCATGACAACTATAACTGTGTGTATGTTAGCTCAACCTAGTTTTGACTCCAGTGTGAAATTATTCCTTTCCTGGTTGGAAATGAATGACACAGACTAGAAAACATCTCATGCTGAAATCCATATTTTACATACAGCATGCACTCAAGTTGCACAAGATGTTGCTTCCTCGGGCCATTTTTGTCTTCTGAGACTATTCCGAGAGTCCTCAAGTTTTCCCCAGTGGGCTGGGAGCAGCTGCGTGTTCTCTAGGCATGAAAAACAGCAGGAAGAGCTCTGAAACTCTCCTGCAATGACACACCTTGAGCTCCAAAAACTGCTGATACTCGAACAGAGCAGACATAAAGCAGCTTCCACCACATGGCCTGGGGACCATGGTCTGTTCCTTGGACAAATCCCAAACACTGTATAGATGAAGCCTATATAATCCTGGCAATCACTTATGTCCCTGAGGACAAAGACCCCATCTGCAAAATACATGGAATAAACGTACCAGCTTTGCAAAGCTTTAATTCAGCTCATGGCTGCAACTCTTCTAATAATGACATATGACAGCTCTGTAAATGTGGCTTTAGCTGCCAAGACAAGCCCTGGAAAAGGGAGGCCAGATTATGTTTGAGTCTACAACTGGAATTAGCTCCCCTTGTCTTCGCCTGTGCAGGTGGAATGCATTTTGAGGCAAAGGGGATTTGTCTTGAGCATGAGATAGGACTTAAATATCTCCTGTAATGATGTGAATCCAGAAGATTAGGGGAGAACAAAAAGTGCCTGGCTGCTAAAAAGAAAGAAGGGAGAAACAAGGAAATGCTGATTATTCAGTTTGACTTCAACTTCCTTCCCAGAGCAGAGCAATCCAATATTTACACAATATAGGGTGAACAAGTCGAGCATACATGTGTTTGTGCTGTTTCCAACAATGTGGCTCAGCTGGGCAATAGCCTGCAAGACAATGGAAGTCTGTCTGTCCCCAGTGGCATCCTATGTCTGGTTTTGATATCAGCCTTCAAGGAAAATAGCTGGGCTGATGGGAGTGTTCCCATGATCATCAGTGTGATGTGCATGGTCTGCAAGAACAAGAAAAAGAACTGGAGTTGTTTAGCCAGAGGAGAAAGACTTCAGGGGAAGCTTTAGCAAGGCTTTTACAAAGGAGAAAATAAACTTTTACATGTGCCTGTGGGTGGCAGAACAAGCAATGATGGACCTAAATTTTGTAAAGAAATTAACAGGCTTTTTGATTCTGCCACCATTAGTTCAAGCACCAGGCAAGGGGATTTTCAGTGTGCCTCCCATCCTGATTCCTTTTAACAGAGCTGCTGGAATATAGAAATTGATGGCTGTCAGAGATGTCATTGAAACACCTCCTGCCACAGACACAAATCTGACCATGAGGACATCAAGCATCTCCTTAGTGTGCTGCTACCCGGCAAGTAGACTTGCTCCAGAGCTGACAAAACACATGAATACCAGATAATAACACATCACCTGGCTGCCTCTCCTCCCTAAAGACTTCTCCAATCTTTCTTCAACAGCACATGTATTTCTTTTCTCCCTTTGAATCTCCCTTAGCTGAGGCTGGAGTGCCCCGTTTCACTCTGCCCTAAATTCCTCCAAAGCTCACCCTGCTGAAAGAATCTGACCTCCAAACAGCATGGCTGCTAACACCTCAAAATTTATTTCCCAGGAGAGTTTTCCTAAAGCTTGGATAGCAATCTGGGATCCTCTAGCCTACCATATACAATGGAATATTAATTTGCCATTGCTCTGAGAGAAGTGAAAATACAGAAGAACATCAGATACATCTGGAGTTGGATTTACCGTCCATTGAGGGAGAAGGGGCATTAGATCCCAGAGATTTAGCTTTGGGAGAAGTTCTGCCTGCATCAGAGTTTGAGGCAGTCTTTGATGTCAGTGAAATAAAAAAGAGAAATATTTCCCTTGGGGAGTGAGACAAAGATATCCAAAATCTTCAGCCTGGGCTTTTTGTATTGCTGCTCCAGCTACTGTCTCCAGAACTCATTACAATAAGCAAATACTCATACATCATTGGTTTAATATGACAACTGTGATGCTTAATAAGGCTGGAAGAAACATCACTGTGACTCTATTTGAGCCTCCTAAACAATCAGTTATTGCTGAGAAGGTTACACCAATTTTTATAGCTCAGGAGCTGATTTGCAATTTGTATTCATCTTTCATTTTGACTAGACCAATTGTGTGTTCTATCTGCATTATCAGCTCCATAAAAATTCATTCCTATCCATAAAAATAGAAGATTTCTAATAATGCCTCTCCTACTTTGTATGGGTGTATTTGGTTCTATTTAGAAGAGAAAGGCAGTTAATCTGGTGACTGGGTTGTCTTCCTGTCCAGTTTCACTGCAGGACATAATCCATCTACTCTAAACCCATCCAGTCAGATTTAAACTGAATTGTTTTTATGATGAGATGGGAGAAATTTGTCTTTGCACAGTGACAGTATGAATTCTGAGTAACTGTGAAATTATTGCCTATCAAATATCTCGCTGTACAGAGTCACTTGGGCAGATGAGGCTCCTGACAGATATGGCCCATGTGGTCTGAAAGGAGGTAAAGAACTGAAACAATTAATGTTTGCAGCCTGATTGAGCAATTGATGCTACTGAGGCTTCTGAGCTGAAGGTACATGTTTAACCAAAGTCTGTCTCCAGAGAGCTGGAAAATCCCAGTGAAGTGCCAAAAATGACAGTATAGGTAATAAAAATTATAAAGAAGTTGTGAATAAGAGGAGTAACAAATGTATTTAAGCAATGACAATACCTTTGGTGTCAAAACCAGCCCCAGGAGCCTCAGGCACCTGTGATCTCTATGACTTTCAGAGAGTTTGTCTAGAAATACTCTGTGAGAGCAGAGCCAGGGCTGGGTTGCCAAGGGAAGGACAAAACATTGACCTGTCATGGGGAGGTACAAATACATGTCCAGAGCAATGGGTATCACTGGGACCTAATAATTTCTCACCATTGGCTGTCTTGGATATTTGACTGGCAGTTGCTGAGCAAAGAGCCGTGACACCACCAGCTCCTCCCAGATGTTTGCTGCCTCCTTCCCAGCACAGGTCCTGCCCCTGCAGCAGAGGCAGCTGGAGCAAACATATGCTCCTGTCCCAGACATGCTCGTTCATAGCCCAGATTCCAAGATTAATTCACCTTCAGGTGAAGCTGGAGGCCATGCATGAAATGGGGCAGCTGAGGTGGGGCAGGTGTTTGGTTGTGCCAGCTCAGCTGGAGGCTGTGACCATCAGCAAAGGGGGGGACAGACAGGTGGGACATCCAGGAGGGGTAGAGGGACATGGGCAAGAGCCCCTCATGTGAACAGGCCTCCAGATACTCAAGCACTAAAAGGACTTTTGCAACACTTCTGTTCTCCCCATTCTCCCACTATTTCTTCTCTCCCCTTATTCTTTTTCTCCTTTCCTTGTGCTTCCTCCTGTAGCCTGTTAATTATCTGTGTCGTGGATGTGTTGTTTTATTGGGGTTTTTTCCATGATTCTTGAATGCTGCAATACTGCTTAGATGATGTGAAAAGAAAGTTAAAAAAAAGGTAGTTGAAAAGAAAATAGTTTGGAACTTTATCACTTTTGATGAAATATGCAGGTGTTTTGCTGGTCCTGGATGACAGATCTCAACAAAATTACTAAATATCCTTTTAAAATATTTTTCCAAACCTGGTTGTCATTGTTGGTCATTGTGATAAAATAAATGCAAGGCCTTTAATAGGGACTGGGCCACATTTTAATTAAGAACATAGAAGGTTGTAAAACCAGGCTGGCATGATAAAGAGGCAAAGAAGCACCTGCCTAATCTCCGTGGGTGAAAAAGAAAAAAGAATTTGTCTCTAGGCAAGTTTGCTTTCAGGGGAAGCCCAGAGAGATCACTCTGGCCCTGCATTCTTCAATGTTCCTGCAATTCCTGAAATCTGTGAAATCCACTGGGCTGTATCCATTCTACCTGCAGTATATAAGCAACAAGCTCTGAAGTTTTGTCTGTCTTCCTCCCCAGGGGCCTCAGCTCTGGCAGATCCCTGGAAGAACAATCTCAGGAGTTCATTCCAGATGTGCAGTGGGATACCACAGCAATTGTGAGGCCTAACTTGGGTGTTTGTTGCCCAAAGGCAAGAAATTTAGGCACTAGTGGCTATTACAGGGCTGGAAACAAAGGCCATTAGTCCAAAGAGAAGAAAGGGAATGGGGAACTGGAGAAGGGACAGCTCTGGATCTCTTGTTGACACAGAAAATGACTGGCAAGACCTAAATGAACATCTTTACACTTGGCTCCTTCCTGTATGAGACTGGGAAATAAGCATTTATTTCTCACCACTGTAATCAATTTATGTCCTAAATTCTCTGTGAATCATTACATTTGTGCATTTGTGAGCTCCAGCCTTGGCTGAGCCCTGCTCCTTGCTTCTTCATCCCCACCGGCCTCAGTAACCTCCTCCCAACCCATTCCCCAGTGCTCCCCAATAAAATATGTCCCTTTGCCCCCACCAATATCCCACTTTAGCACGGCTGAATTTCCTAGAAGATAGTTCTCCAGCTGGGGAGGCAAAGTGGGATCTGTGTTAGGGTGGAACAAACTCATAGGGAGCTCTTCCTAAGAAAGCCCTGGAGTCCACAGCCCCTCTTGCGGGCCCTTTCAATGTGCAAACACAGAGGTTGGCCAAAGCTTCAAAATCTCCTTTCCAGATAAATAAAGGCACCTTCAGAGTCTGTCTCTGTGCTGAGTTTTTACCTGAAAGGTTCCCCAAACCACAGCTGCTTCAGTCTGAGATGATGTGGCTTTACATGCCCAAATCTTTGTGCAGCCTGAAGCAACTCCTGACTGCATCCTGTGCTCCAAGTAAGGGATTTGCTGGGGACCATTCAGCCCATTCCCTGCTACCTGGACAAAGTGGGACACTAAATTCAAGTTTCCTGTAAGCTTCTGCTGATTATATTGCATTCACCATAAACTGTAAAATAGCTTTAAGTACTTGAGGCAGCAAATGTAAGCACCTTAGCAAATGGGACACAGATAAGGTTCTTCATCTGTCAGCTCCCAGGCAAAGATCCTTAATATTTAGGTAAATAATATGAAAAAACCTGGAAGTAGAGAAAGACTTATTATGGCTGTAAGGCATGTCAGGACATGATTATCCTGTTTCACGCTGTCAGGAGAGTGTGAGATAGAGTAACTGACAACAAGCAGGACTTAATCAATCTGAAAAACCTGAAAGGAGACAATTTTAAATGGGAAATTTTCCAAACAACTCACTTTGCCAGTTTAATGAGGGCAATGATCAAATGAATGGATTAGAACAGGATCAGCCAGTACGAAGGGCAGTGAATAGATGTAGGTTGTGCACATGCCTTTACCATAATATACTGTCCTGTATGTGTGGGACACTCTGTCCCAGGGTGAGGAAAATTCACATTTTTCGTCCTTTTTACTTGTCCTTTTCTTATCCTAAGCTAGCATAGATCAACACCTCGGCCTAAACTTTACCAGCTTTCCTAAAGAATGGATGTTTATATCAAAAAGACACTACCAAAACCATCCAGTTACAGCTGTTTCTCCAGAAGACATGACAGGAATTGGTGGATTATAAATTTGAACAGTCTGCAAAGGTCTGGAATTTAATTTTTCCATGGTGCAACCAAGAAATCATGGTTTACCACCTCAGGTTCCTCATATACTAAATTAGGATCACAAAACTTCTATGAATGGTGCTAGGAGAACTATAGAAGGTATTATTATTATTATTATTTCTGTTATTATTATTGTTATGAATAATGAAATAACCATGCAGTGCATGAAACCACAAACTGTGGATGGTGGGGACAGAATATTTTCCTGATGTTCCCAGTCCTATTAAACACAAAACGTGACTCCAAACCCAGGAACCTCCTCCATGGCAGATGTCAACATGGACCAAATGGATGAAGAGAAACATCTTCCACCCCTGTGAAGCATCACGCCAGAACAAAAATAATGACAACTGCTGAAAAATTCCTTTGGCTGGGAACAGCTGAGATGTGGATTTGTCCAGTTCTCATTTCATGGACAGTGCCTGTTTCTCTCCTTCACCCCTTCCCATAGTTCTATTCTTAGTTTGAAAAAGTATCTCAAGAAATGAACATGGGGAGGAGATGGAGGTGTGTCATGGGGGGGGGAGAACTTTCAGGGTTTTTTTTGTCTCAGCCCCAGCTGCATAAATGACATTAACACATCTGGAAGAGCAGAGCGAAAATCAGCATTACCAGGGAGGTTTGGCTGGTTAAGAAGCAGGAAGCAGCCTTGGAGAAGATGTATGGAGCAATAAGAGATGATTTACTTGCACAGATTTTATTGTTTGAATACGCACACTCCCCCCATCTATTCTCGTCGGCCCCCGCGTGCGTGGCAGTCCTCCCTGTCGCGGGATGACAACGTTGCATTTGTTGGCATTCCCACCAATATATCACGAGGGAAAGCTGCTCCTGGGCCTGGATGGAGAAAAGCAATTCACTCCCCATGCTGGACCTGATAATGGGAGCTCTCCATCACACTGCCAGCTCATGGAGCGGGGTACGAGGCTCGCAGAGCAGGAGCTCGTCGGAAGCGGTTTTGCGAACGTCGACGTAAAGATCCAAAAAAGCAAACGCTTCCCAAATTACTCTGTTCTCCTTGTGTGCCCTCATATTGTGGCACTTGCCTTATTCTGAGGAAAAGAAGCAGAGAAAAACACACAGGATCTGTGATGAGCAGTGCTATTGCCGAGATTTTGATATGATGTGGACAACTCAGAGTGAAGGCAGGGCTGGGGATGTGATGCTTCTTTTCTGAGCTGGATTTTCCATTGATGAATCTGGCTTGGTTCTTAGTGAACCAGGGGTTAACTTCAGCTTACTCCTACTCAGGCAGGTGCTGGGGGAAAGAGGACCTAAATATGGCTGATGACTTTAATGGGGAGAGCCTGAGATCATTAATTAATGGCTTTTAGGTGAAGGAAGGAAGATTTAGATGAGATATTAGGAAGCAATTCTTCATTGATGTGGGGACTGGATGAAGAAGGTGGCTAGAGTGTCAGATAGGGGTATAAATTAATCTAGATAAAAACCAAATGCAAAACACAAAACATTTTCTATATATTTTCTTTGGAGTTTTGCATTACTTCAGGCTTGAACTTTTCCTAGGAATGTAAGAATTAAGTCCCATCAAAAACCTTTGAATCTCATTTGAAGTCCATTACAATGACTTTGGATTGGGATTTTCATGTTTTTGTTGCATGATTTTATATCCTTAGTTCAAAGGGGCTCTGCAAGGAGAGGTATTGCAGCCTATGATGACGTGGGTCTATTTTTTCAGTTGTTTTATTGCCTTCTCCTAAAGGTATATTTACAAACATTAAATTTTGAGGGGAGTCCTAAGTTATACAAACATCTCAGTAATTTCATCTGTAATCACAAAACCAAGTTATGCAAAGAGAAGAAATAGCTGGAATTAGGAACATAATGGAACAGCCAATTGACTATTGGGCAAATTATGCCTTTCCCAGCCTTCCAAGTAGAACATTCCTTACAGCTTTGGGGCTTAATTAGTTAATTACTATTTTAAATTATTTAAATTGCTATTTAACTTTAAGAAGTCAAGTAAGTTCTAGCTCATTACTGAACATGTGCAGAGGTTTTCTTCCATAGTCTTGAAACTGTTCAGCCCATTCCATTGCTCTGATAGTGGCCACATAACATGATCCATTTGGAAAATGCTGGAACTCAGCTGCACAGGAATGCAGAGTGTCTGGGAAATTATCCTGAGGAGTATTCACAAAAATATGATAAAAATTCTGATGGCAACTGCTTCAGTGCTTAAAATGTCCAGGAAAAAATAGCCTGTGCTGGAAATCTACTCTAGAATTTTCTAGAGAGGAGAAAGGACTTCCTGGAGGCAAAGGGAAGAAGTGACTGCTCTCCTTGGCATATTATCTCCTTCAAGCTATATTCCCTTCTAAGAATTTTTAACTGACTCTGCTTTTTATTGTTTGTTGGCCAAATCTGTGAACAGTGTAATTATGTCTTTGGACATATGTTTTGTTCTGTCATGGTGATACCTTGGTCACATAATCTTGCCTAGCATTTTATGAACCCCATTACTATAATATTTAGCTCAAGGCATTATCATCATGTAGGGAAAACAGTAGAATTATTTTCCATTTGAGGTTGTGTCTCTGGTTTTAGTAAAGCTGCACTCAGCTGCACTTGCATTCTCTTTAGGAGGTCCACAAACTTTCCAAGCACTCATCACACTTTCCTTTCAGAGAACCAGCCTCTAAGATTTTTGAAGTTCATACCCTGCAAGGAGATGCCCTCAAGCTGCAGTCAAGACAAAGTTTTCTGTCCATCCTGTCCAAAAGCCTGAAAGAGTTCTGTTAAAAAGGTTACTTTGGTTCAGTCTTCTCAGATTGACAAAGAAAAGGATGATTCATCAGCTGTTCATTTTTCCACCCAATTTGTTCCTTTGCAAAACAAATAAGCTTTTGAAAGCAAGCAAAAATATCAAGGGGAGATTAATTTCTGTATAACAAGAAAACATAACAAAACTCCAAGCACAAGAGCTGAAAGTTTACATCTTTTCATAGCAAACAGGATAAATAGAATGAAGAAAGACTGAATCATCTTAAAAAGCAGTGGAAAGGAATTGTTGGGGTTTTTTTTGTTTGTTTCAGAAAAGCAACAGTCCACTTGAAATTGTTACAGCCAAAGCTCTGAAAGGATAAAATCACTTTTCCTCACCTCTGCTCAAGGCTGTGCACTCATAAACCATTCCAGCAGATGCTTGTGCTGTTCTGAATGGGTTTGTCCTTGCAACCCTTCTGCATGACAAGGTGACAGCTCCAGCTGCTGCACAAAATTGCTTAGAAAAAGTTGTCACATTTAGAAGCCTTTCCTGAACTCCTTGGAAAAATATCTTCTCCTGGCTTCAACAATCCCTTGATTTAGCTCAATACTCAAGAAGGCCACTTGATTCCACCAAAATTGGTATGATTTTTCCATGGATCTCCACGTGTGGGAAGAAGTACCAGTGCTGGAAATCCTGAGGGGATGACAGTCTGGGGACACAGGAGTTTTTGTCTGGACTTCATCTAATATAAAATTAGAGGTATGTAGCCAGAAGAAAGGCTTCTGTGGCACGTAAGATCATTTCTTTCCTTCCCCCTATCCTACACTAGCCTTGGTGTAGCTCTCAGATACAAATTTTCAACCCCCTTATGCTCTACTCAGTTTTTCAGTACACATGAACAATTCAAGCTGTCTGAAAGATAAAATCAATAATTAATAGTGGTTTGAGTATCAAAATGGAGACATGGGAGTAGATTTATATGGGATATTCAAAAGGAATTCTTGGCTGAGAGGGTGGTGAGGCCCTGGAAGAGGTTGCCTGGAGAAGCTGTGGCTGCCCCTGGATCCCTGGAAGCATCCAAGGCCAGGGTGGATGGGGCTTGGAGCACCCTGGGACAGTGGAAGGTGTCCCTGCCCAGGGCAGGGGGGTGGAATGAAATTATATTTCACATCCCTTTCAACCCAAACTAGTCTATGATTCTAGAAAATCATGGCTAACCTGGAAAGACCTTACTGACAAATTGGGGCCAGGTAATTCCTGCTAGAATGGCAATATTATTCTTGTAAGTAAATCCAAGTGTATTTGAAGGCATGGAAAAGTCCACAGAAGAAAAGAATGGGAGGAAAAGTTGTGTTTGTCTGCATTAAATACCAGGATTTTGTGTATTAGCCCATTCAGTCTACCTGAAAAGCAAAGTTAATGTTAGTAACACTATAATAGTGAATATGGGAATTTGAGGCCACGCTATAATCACCTCATACAAAATCCTAAAAAGAAAATATGCCACTCAATTGCTCCAGCCCACAGGCAGAAGGATGAGAAAAAGTGGCTTTGATAAACCTGCCCCAAATTAGGTGTATATCACCATAGTTACTGTAGTTTCAGTGAAAATTCCCTTATTTTACACTGTTGCAACCTATTTTGAAGAGCAAACCCTAATACCCAAGGGTCTAGACACCCAAGTGGAGTTCCCTCATCATGACAGGATCTGGACAACAAAGTGCATTAGTGAGGCTTGTGAGACTCCATGGCTCACTCAGAAACATGCACTGTAATAGTCATGTAATTACAGATATTTGTGACGCATCTTATTCCCCTGCTTGTCAATGTGAAAGAAAAGCTGCTAGGAAAAGGGAATTTATTTGTATTTATCTTTTCAGCAGACATCTTCTCTTGCCTGCCTCACTCCAGTTCTTTTCTTTCCAAGAAAAGAGTAATTTAAATGATCATAATGCAGAAAATCACTCATTGTAAAGATTTTACTATAAATTAGTAGGTGAACCCTCGAGGATGTGTATTCTTAGATCATCACATTCACTCACTCAGTTATCCTCTGTTGTTACCTGTAGCCCTTTATTCTACGTATACTGTGAATAAATCCATAAATAAACTCTGTATGAGTCCAATGCTTTGTGTTTCCCCCAACTCTTACACATTTCTTTCCCTTTTCTGCTTCTTTTTCTATGCTCCACCTAAATATTCATCTGTCCTTTGGAGAGCACCAACACAAACAAAATGATGTCTGCTTCTCCTTGAACAGCATCTCTGTTCTGGATCTGATTTTATATTTCTGTTTATTTATTTTATATTTATGTGTGTCTCACATTAACTCATACAGCATTTACGAGTGGATTGAATGG
>VYXF01002645.1:256397-279340 GCA_013397295.1 Polioptila caerulea | reverse complement strand
TGGAAAGACAGAAAGAGTCACTGACTCAAACAGAGGCAGCACAAGCATACTTTTTTTTTTCTTTACACCAGAAAAGCACATGTCTTTGGAGAAAATCAGAGAAATCTACACATGACCAAGAGTCTTGTGAGTGACCTATGCACCTTGGTCTCAGCCCATCCAGAAACTGCTCCTGGATGGGAGCACGGTGATCCACCCCCTTTGTGCAGAGCTGTTCCTCCAGGCAAGCACATCTCATCTCTTTCAACTGCATGAAACTGTGCCAGGGGAAGTTTAGGTTAGATATCAGGAAAATATTTTTCATCTAGAGGGTGACTGGGCACTGGAGCAAGGTCCCTAGGGAAGTGGTCACAGCACCAAACCTAGCAGAGTTCAAGGAATGTTTGGACAATGCTCTCAGGCACAGGGTGGGATTGCTGGGGTGTCGTGAGCAGAACCAGGAGTGGGACTTGATAATCCTTGTAGGTCTCCCTTCCAGTTGAGGACAGTCTATGATTTTTCTTGGCTTTACTCCCCTTCCAACACACACACATAGTTCNGGGTGTCGTGAGCAGAACCAGGAGTTGGACTTGATAATCCTTGTAGGTCTCCCTTCCAGTTGAGGACATTCTATTATTTTTCTTGGCTTTACTCCCCTTCCAACACACACACATAGTTCTCATACAAAACTTTTCAGAGTAATCAAGACATTGTCAAAGTTATTACTGTTTAGCTCTGAACTTTTGGGTAAAAATAAATAATTCTTGACATATGGGAAGAAAAACTGGAGCTGTTCTGGCATTTGGGGTTTTGAGATGTTTTCTGATAGCATGGTGCAGAGTGGAGGGGGGGGGTTCTGTAGTGTGAAGCAGAATAAAGATCACAATAATGAGGGCATGAAATTAGCTTGGCAGTATGAACTCCATGATACTGCGTAGGATTTTCAATTAGGATGAATTAAATTGTTGCCAAAGTCAGAATGGTTATAAGGACTGAGTAGGGTAGGAGGGAGGGAAAAGGGGAGCCTTAAAGATAATGGCTTAAGAGAACCTTCTGTACTTAGGGAATATCTCATTCATCTGAAAATGTGTAAGAGAGAATAATGAAAATTACCTAGGAAATAAAATATGTGTATATATAGAGTGAGAATCTAAAGAGATGTCAGGGAAATCGCAGCAGAAGAATAAGTGATGATTAGAGCCTCTCTCATTCTGCAGACCTGCCAATGCTGTGTCTTCCAAGAGCACAGCCATAATTTACGCCATTGAAAAATATAAAGGATCAGATTTCTTCTGTGTGCAATGCCAGGAAGGGTCAAACACGCCTAGGTATGAAAGCTCTTCCGAGCAGCTCAGTCTCTGTGATTCTGTACACAAAATGTCTGTAGGATTTAATCTGAGCATAGGGGCGAGCTCATTATGTCTCATTTTATTTATGGCAAATTTCAGAGCCATTCAAGCAGTGCTCTGAGTTTTTGTGAAGAGTAGAAAAGCAGCGATTTACCCCAAATGTTCTTCTGTTCAGTAGGAGTTTGATTTTTGAAGACACAGTCTTTCAAGAGTGACAAACATTGAGCACCCTCCAACAATTGAGGTTCCAAAAGATCCCACATTGCAAATCCCAGCCATGCATCTTTTTACATGTCTTCAGATGTAAAACACAGAGAAGTGCTTGAAAAGCTTCACAAGAAGTGCTTAGGCACCTGATTCCCACAGAAACACATTTGATGTTGAGTGCCACTCCCCTTCTGCATTTGCCCACTTTATCCTTCCTAAATAGATTATAATGAGTGATTTTAATATTCCAATCATGCAAATCTTCCCCCAAGATTTCAATAATGCCAACGAAGTCTGATGTATACTCATAAATGAGCTCCTCCAATTCCAGTTCTTGTTTATTACTCAGGCTCCCAGCATTAGAGTATAGGCAATTAAAGAATTTCTTCTCTTCACGTCCCTTGGTGCCTTGATTAATTTTGTTCTTGACATCTTAATTTCGAGCTAAATGAATGCTCATTCATTCCTCCCTCTCTGCCTTCCATCTTTCCCAGTTTAACACTCTCCTGACTACTCAGCCTGACACCTTGAAGACTCCCTTGTGAAGATGTGGAGCGTTGGAACACAGTGGCTTTGTCTTCTCACCAAACAGGTGATTGTATTTCTTGCAGGACAAATATCTGCCTCACTCTACTTAAAACTAGAGGTCTTTCATTTCCAGAGCTTTTTGCCTTCCTCTGCTTGTTGGGAATAAGACTTCTGGATAGAATATCCATCTGCAATATCCAGGAACTCTTCAGCCACCTCCAACCCTTCATATAAATCATGAAGAATGCCCATCACCATCTGTGGGAACCTTGAGCATTGTACACATTTTCACCCTTGCTTTAATAACCATGATGGGTTTTGGAAGAAAATGTCAAATGACTTCTTTGTCTCTGGGAAATTTAATTGCATTCTGAACACAGTGTCTTTGCCACAGTTGATGGGATTTCTGTGACCAAATGCAAGACATGTAAGAGGTAAAATTCTCCATTTCTACCTTTATAGTCAGAAGAGAGAAAGAAATAAGGCTTTCTGGGGAGAAATTGGTCTGAACTAGTGCAGATGAATCATGCCTGGGAAATGTCCATTGCTCTCTGTGGACTAGGAAAAATACTTCATGATGTAGTTTTCTGTAATTGAGACGTGTAAAGCATTCCTGGGGTCATGTCTACCCCATGACACAGCACCAAAACCAGCGTGTCAGGCTCTTGTACTTTCACTTGGGACCCTCTGCTCTGTGTACAGGGTTGTGGATGTGCATTCAGAGGGTGTATTATGTCAGGAACCATATAGAAACACAGTCAGAGGCAGCCTGTTCTCTAGGGAAACTAATCTAAATCAAATCTATTCCTGTCCCTCTCCTGGCCTGGCATAATGCAGGGTAACTTTTAAAACATTTAAACCTCTTCTTCAGGGGTTTTTGCAGATCCTGTTTCTCTGCCTGAGCATTTGAGATACTGAAAAACTCATAATATACCATAAGAACATGCTGAGTTCAAAATAGACCATATTCCACAGCTGGCATGTAACAGCTTCACCTGTGTCCTTGTGCCAAATAAAGTCATGCTCCTGCAGCATCTCCAAGCCAGGCACTTGGAGCACAAGAGGTAAAAACCTGTGGGGGGATGTAGGTGCTGCCTTTGGAGCTAATAACCCTGCAGGGTTCTGGATGGTGGAATGACTGACTGCCCTACACAGAGAAGGAGCAGTCCCAGCAGCTCCATGGAGAAGTGGGATGTGCTCTCAGTGCTTCCTGCCTGTCCTGTGGTGTCTGCTCAGGTGTGGAAACAACCAGGTTCAGCAACTGGTTTGTGTGTGAGGCAGAGGAGATTTATGTGAGCTGCTGGTGTCCTGCTGAAAGATGGGAAAGCCACAGCAGGTTGTTACCATCCTGGAGCTGTGATTTACTCTGACCTGGTTTAATTTGTGCAGGTGCTTATTAGAAGTGCTCACAAAGTCTGCAGGCATAGCTCGGCCACAAGGACAGACAGACAGGTCACCCCTCAGCATCAGCATCACTGAAGGGTTGGGGTTGAAAGGAGATCATCTAATCCAACCTTCCTACCAAGGCAGGTACATCTACATCTGTGGTTCTTTGGAAACAGCTGCTATTTCCACCTGGATGTTTTCTTTAAGATGGGATTTAAAGATTTTTTTTTCAAGTTCTTTGTCTGGGCCAGAGTGGATGTCCCTGGAATCGCCTCTACAGAAACACAGCTGATAGAAGCAGAGGTTTTAAACTATTTCAGCTGTGGAAATACAAACATGTGCATAATCATCTGCTCTTTGGACTTAACCTTTTCTATTTCATCCTAATCTAGTGCTCAAACTTCCATAGGTGAAGTTCAAACTGGAACCTGCCATTTTTGCTCTGAGGAGCACAGACTTGCAGATGAGCCTCTGGAGACTGAAGCCAAGCTCAGCTCATGGTGTTTCTTGATCATGTTCCTGAAGATGTTGAGCTTGTTTCAATGAGGTGAGATTAATCTCCTTTAGCTTTCAGTGGAGGCTTTACTCTGCAGGCTAACATGTTTGAATCTCAGAGTCTCCATGGATGTGCTTCTGTGCAAGTTCTGATTGTAAATTCCCAAGGTAATCTATGCAAATGTGTGATGGCATCCAGTTGTCTGGGCATGGGATCTAATCTTGGTTTTGGTGATCTGGGGTATCCTCCTGGTCTTCAGCAACACTTTCAGGGTGAGCACCTCCCCTAAATCCCAGCTGCATCTCTCAGTCTCAGTAACTGATTCCCAGTAACATTTCAAATGTCATTGCATATCCATGGTTTGTGACTAAAGTAAGGCTCAACAATTATCTAGAAGAGTAGCCCTTTTTTTAGCTGTATATTTTTGCAAAAAGGGCACTTTTTTCCTGGGATTTTTTGTGGGTTTTTTTTCCCCGTTCCTTCTGTGTCTTGTTCCTCTTGCCTGCATGGGGCTCACTAGAGCACTGCCATTCCCAGTGTGTTCAGATCTCACTCAGGGTCTGATCCTGGCTGTATCTATAAAGCATGAAGTTATTAGCAGGCCCTGTTAGATCTGCATCTGTGTTCAGGGAAGAAGAACCTCCTGGGACCGAGCACACAACAGCTCTGCAACAGCTGAGAGAGATTATAATAAACACCGAGAAAAATCAATGTGGGCAAAGGGAACACCTGAGCCTTCCCTAAACCTGTTCCTCCACCTTCACAAGTTAGAATAGTTTTGGCAGTGTAACACTGGAAACAAGAAGATTGTACCCTGGAAAACTGTTCAAAGCAATTAAGCCAAACTGTGCTACATGGTGTTAATTTAGAATTTCAATTAGTGCCTACAATTTGTTATCAGCTCTGGCCAAGCCATTTGCCCAGACCAAAGCTGCTCCTTGCTTGCTAAGAGTATGAAGATGGAAGCAATTTGTTAACATAATCTGGTTTAATATGATGACTAATGATTTTCAGAAGAAAGTATGGATTGGGTTTGTCAGGCTGATTAGATCTGAAGCAAGACTGAGGAGGGGCTCTTTCATCTGGCTTGATCAATGCAGTTCTGCAGGACCTGAGCTAGTCCTGGGCTTTTCCAGGGTAAATTCCAGGTAGCTTCACTTCACTAGCTAATTGTAGGGTGGGTTCATTTAGTTATTATGGGCAGCTTGAGTTTCCACCTCCCAGGATCCTGTTCCTTTTTGTATGAGGCAGAAATCACTGCCCAGTTCCCTCATTCTGATGAAAATTGCAACTCCTCAACCCCACCCCAACCTCGTTCTGGTATTCACACCCTGCACCCAATTCATCCTGCTTTCCCCTTTTAGGAGAACCGCTGGCTGTGCAAATCAATTCACCCAGACCGGGGCTTTTCAGGGGTGGGTGGTTTTGGTTCAGCATTGCAGAATTGTCGCTGCATCCGCGGCTCTTGTCCCTGTAGATGGCTGACCCCACACCCTGCAGTGCCAAAGGAAAGCCTGTGCATGGTGGCCAGAGGGTCACTTCTCTGAATACCCTTCCCTGCTCTACCCCTTGGCCAGTAGTTTTGTTGTGACTCATGTAAATATTGACATTTGCCACGGACTTGCCTTTGTGCTTTCATTCCCTGCTGAAAAGACTTGATGTTTTTCTTCTGAGTTCGCCTGGACTTTTTCCTCACTCTTTATTTTTACACAGCCTTTCTCTGAAAAGCCTGGAAGAAAGAAAACCTCTTTTGTAAAGGCTGCTTTTTTTCTTTTTTTTTCTTTTTTTTTTTTTTTCCTGGAAATGTTAACTCCCTGCGCAGATATTCTGCGAACTTTTCACTGTTCTTTTGCTGCATGACACAAGAAACTAAAAGAGGAACATTATCTCTTCGAGGCAGCAAGTCATTGTACTTGCTTCTAAAAGCTGATCTTGTTTTGTTTGACTCACTAGCTGTTTTATTCTGTCGGTGATGCACTAAAATATCCTTGAGCTAGCTCAGTTGCACTTGCTTTCCTTTCTTTTAATGCCACATCTCTCGCAGTCACACTGTCCCCACCATGAACAAACCTACCAGCATCTGGCCCATTAATAACAGCTCGTTATGAAATAAAAATTAATCAAGCACTGAGATTATTGTGCAGCATTTCCCAGGACTTGCTTCTCAGAGTGATTGTGCAGACATCTTCTTGCATGGGGGTAGATTGTAGTTTGGTTGGAATTAACTCACAACAGCTGCTTTATTGCTGTGATATATTATTATTTATGCAGGATGAAAGATGTGAATAGCACTTGAGCACAACAGAGCTGTGCACAGAGGAGTTTTCAGGCTAAGGAAGAGGCAAGGCTGGAGCAGAGTACGATAAAAAAGGGGTTGGGATGTGTGTTGCTGCAGTTCAGTCCATAAACTTCAGCAAAGCCTTTGTTTCTCTGAGCTTCTTGTTTTTCCTCACACAAGACACAGTTATAAGCAGCATTAATCAAGAAGGTGAAGAGTCAAGAGCTTTGTCTTTAATAACACTGAAGTGTTTCATGTTTAACTTTCTCCCTGTGGACTCCATTCTCAGATCTGGCCAAGTTTCACCCTGTTGAGGAGCCAAACAAAGCAGATAAAAGAGGGATTTATGTCAGAGGAACAGCAAGTATATTTTCATCTCAGAGACACAATGATTTGGTACAAGAATGCATATTAAGCATCTTAAAATAGAGTTAAGCTGTGTGCTGATCTTTACTCTGAAGCCACATTGCTCAGCTACTTGTACAAATCCTGCAAGATAACAGAAGGTGCTAAACAAGTCACTGGGAAAAAAAGGAAGATAGAAAAGTGACATATCTTTTAAAACATAAGTAAGACCAAATTGATTTGCAAAGGAAGAATACAACTAATTACACAGTCAGAGCTTTGCAAAGTGTCTGTGTACCAGAGTCTTGAAAAGTTTGGGATAAGAGTTATAACCCCTGAATGGGGACATGTTGAGTGATTCAGACCAAACTGGATTTGTGTGAGATAGACCCTCCCACAGTCCATTAAATATTCTTCTCACTCTTCCCAGTCTTCTCACCCACTCCATCACCCCCCAATATATTCACCACAGCCCCTTGCCAGTTTCAATGCCTACCCTGCCCCAATGCTTTAATTTTTCTGAGTGTGTTTCATGATGTGTTTTTGCCCAAAGAAATGCCCACGGATCTGCCATCAGCTGCACCTCACCTTTCCCCAGCAGAGTTTTTAGCTTTTAAGAATACTTCAAACCTGCCAGGAACAAAATGGGATATGAAGAACCAATTTCAATTACATTGTGTGAGGCGGTTTCCCAGCAACAAGAGTATTTAAGAGCAACAAAAATTAACATACCTTCAAAGAAAAAGCAGCAGCAACAGCCACTGATTTTCACGGTGTAATATTTTGTATTCATTAAAATGTAGTTTCTGAGCATTGTTTCTGCCTCAAGGCTCAACCCCAACTCATCTTAAAATCATGTTTCTCCTTTCTACATTGTAAAGTACTTAGAACTTTATAAAGAGATGCAGGAAAAGGATGGAAAGACAGAGACAGGCTGGACTGCTAATATAAATCCTTGGAGCTAAGCTACTGACTCCTATCTTGCTGGAACAGTAAAACTCAGATGCTCTCTCAAGGAATAATACCTTCTCCTTTAGGATCCAACTCCTCTTTTGAACCACAGAAAGAAACACTCCATCTTAAAATTGGCTTTTTCAAAGCCTTCTACCCCTTTTGTCACTGTACATCCATCCATAGCTATTCTCCCTGGAAAATAATTGCTCTCCAAACCCTCTGGTTTGATTGATAAATCCAGGAGAATTTGTGCTCTGTGAAAGAGATGTTTCCAAAGAGAGTTAATAAATCACACATATTGTAGTCCTGAGCAGGCAACACAGATTTTACCTGCAAGGGAGGGATGGTACCAGTACAGACCAGTAAGACCCACAACATCCCAGTAAGATCCAGTTCAAGAAGAGACTGGGACAGGAGGGTGACTTTCATATCCTTTTACCTTGAAGGATTTATAGTGTTTGAGTAGCTTCTGTCTTTTAATACCTTACACTTGACAACAAATATGTGTGGCAGTGACATCCCTGTCTGTGGTGATACTGCCCAGGTATAACAAAAAAACTCAGTTTAGCATTCTACTGCTTAAAGTGAAGAGTTTCTGACCTTCCCAAAACCAAAACTGAAACCATTCAACCTCTTAAATTTATTTTGCAGTCCTTTTTATTCCCCAAAAATATTCTTTCTCACAAAAGCATTTGAATTTTCAGCTCAAGTTGGACCAGAAGAGCAATCTGTGCGCTTGTATGGCCTCAGTTTGCTTTTTCCAAGAGTGGCAATCGAGGTCATCTGTTGGATTGCACAAAATCTGCAGGACACAGATCACTTGCATGGCAGCCACTGCCTTGACAACATCAATCTTTGGCATTTTGGGACGTGCAGAGGTAATTTTGGTTGATCTGCTGCGTCTGGGTTGCTAGACATCCAGAAATCCTGGTCAAACTATTAAATTCCATTCTTTCTCCCTTGTGTGAACAGAATTTCTGAGTGACTGAGGGAAGCTATATCAAGAAAACCTGTTGGAGAAAAAAATGTAGTCTTAGGAGTAGGGACAATAAATATTTTGTTTCTTACAATGCTGCTGATTGACTGATTAAAAGCTCGAGGGGAGCAGATTTATCCACCTGCATCAGTTCCAGTAGTAGGACAAAATCCTGTGCCACATGGTCCAGTGTTGAGTAAACCCACTGACCTCCTCAAATAAAGACTATTTTTGAGCAATCTTTAATTGTTCTAATTACAATAATCCAACAAGAATTTGAGCCACTTGGCTGCAAACAGGAGCCTCGCTGCAGACAAAATGCTGCTTGAGAAACCCCTGTAGGTTTTGGCAAGTGCCACTTTGGAGCTACAGGAGCCCTGGGGTTCCTGGAAGTTGGGGCCTGAGTAAAATCCCCCCATTTCCTCCTGTGCTCGGACAACTGAATTGAATCTCCCCAAAGTGAGAGTCAGGATCCTTCCCCAGGCTTCTGTGTTCACTGCAAAAGTGACCTCGGAGCAGTTGAAGTGGCAGCCAAAGAAGTTACAAAGCATAATGAAATTATGGAGATATGAGTGGATGTAGATGCCTTTCCCCTTCCTTGAGGAGAGCAGAGAGGAGACCTTGGAGAGACCCAGGAGCTCAGATTCCCAACAGGTGAACTGTCAGCAAAAAGTCTCTGGGAGTGAGCTGTTTGCAATTTAAATGGGTTGAAATAAAAGGCAAAAGGCATGAGGACCTGGTCAGCAAGAAGATAATCTGTTAATTTCCTTCTTAAAAAAAAAAAAAAGCTGCCATCCCTTAATTCAACATGTCCTCCTCCTCTTCACAATGCCCATTCCATGCAAAACCACATGAATCCTGATATTTCATTTACTCTGCTGAGTGGCAAAAATCCCTCTAAAGCATTTTACTTCCCTCACTTGCTGTCCCTGCAGCTGCAGTGGCAGCGAGATGGAGCAGTATGGAACAGTTTCCACCATCATCAGTGTCTATTCACCATCGCCTCCTAGGCCATCACTGAAACTGAGTTTCTCCACAGCTCCATCTATACAAACCTGGAATTTCACCAGGATTTTCAATCCAGAAGGGAAAAAAACTGATACAAAGCATGAGGGGTGAGTTTTTACACCATGGCAGTCATGTGAATTAGGATTTGGTGGAGTGAGGGAGGCTGTTCGTTCTCTTGGGGGGCTGTCTTGAGGATGATGCACCAAATCCTCAGGAACCAAGAACTGTGATCACCAAGAAATATACAACCAGGATTAGAACCCTTTGTATCAGACATTTTTTTCCTGAAATAGGAATGTGTACCTAGCTTTAGTAAAGGTGCCTCCCAGACTCCACAATTTCCAGTGTGGTAGATAGCCAGTGTGCACAGGAGATAAAATGGTTTGTGAAATGGGTCAGCTTGTGGGCAGTTAACACGTGTGGAGAAGGGAAGGAGGACAGCACAGACAGCAGTGGAAACCAGGGGGAAGAAAAGGTACTGTGATGCAGAGGAAGCAAATGGGAAAAGGAAAGTCTGAGATATTACATTTGCAGCTGGCTAAGTTATATATATAAATGAGCAACTGGAAATTTTACAGAGCACTGTGAATTCAATTACTTTTGAGATGTTTTAAACACATGATACAGAATGACTTTAGGATGGAACATTTAAAATTTGAAGGTAGCAGTGGTGTGAGGAAGATGCAATGTTTTCTTTTTAACCACTGATCTGCCAGTCAGTGTGGAGAAGGCTTCCTTACATGTAAAAAGTATTGTGATTCTGGAGGATCTTCATAGAAAAATCACAGAAATGAAAAGGCAGCAAAGCACAAACCAGCATGTGCTGATTTCTCACTCTGAAATTGTCTCATGGTCATATCCATGGAGAAGGAGAGTCAGAACCAGCTCTTGGATTCAGGAGGCTGCTGGAATTGGACCCAAAGCCCTGCCTGTGACACCCCAGGGGCACAGAGTTACCTGTTGGTGGGGCGTGTGTCACCTTGTGGGGACACAAAGGGGACCTGAGCACAGGGAGTGGGCACAGTGAAAGGACCAGCAGCTGGGAAAAGAGGAATATTCCAACTTCCAGACTAGGACAGTATAATTTATTTTGTCCTCATTCTCCAGTTTGCCTACAGTGCTGAGAAGGATCTGAAAATATTGCAAAGCTGACCAAAAAAGACCAAAAACCTGGGGATGATGTTCCTGCTGTTTGATCTTGCTGTTGGGGTGGGGGTCCAGGTGAGGTTTGATTTCCTGATGTAACTGAGACAAATTATTCTTATCTGTTGAGGTTGATGGCACAGGGGAGAAAAATACACATCAGCTGCCTCAGCTGGCTGGAAGATGTGGAGTTAAATACACTCACATTTACAGCCTCTGACTTCATTAATAAATTATTGTATAATGAACTGGTACATAGTAACCTTCCTATACTCTTCCACGGCTAATGCCCTGCTAATATCTCATCATAGGCTTATTTTACAGTGCAGCCACCCTATTCCAACAACAGGCAGCAGCCTTGGTTCCCTCTTGTGAGCTGACCAGAATGCTGAAAGTGGAGCTGGAAGGAAACACAGTGATGGTTGTGCTGGGGGGAAGCGTTCGACCATTTCATTAACCCTGCTAATGGCTCAAACGAAGACCTTAATAGCACAATCAATAATGCAGCCTGTGATCAGTTTGTTAGCCAGCCTCAGATGCTTTGCTTTTAATAGGGGACTCCCAGAAGGATCATGAACTGTTACTTGAAAGCAGTAATTCAGGGTGCATGGAAAGTATGACTTTGGGTCTTATTTTACATTTTTCTGACAAGCATTGTCACTTCTCTGTCTCCTTAGGGTGCTGCTGGATAACTCACCCCAGGACTCCCAAAGTTTTCTGTCCCTCATCAGGCTGGTATTCCTGAACAAATTATTTGGATATTCATCCCTGTCCTTAATGCTTATGCAGGAAAAGCGAGTCTCACACTTAAAGCAGAGCTGATGGTAAAAGATAATCTTCAACAAAAGAATATTACTAAAGAGGAAAGAAACTCTTTACTGTGAGGGAACAAGTTGCCCAGAGAAGCTGTGGATGCCCCATTCCTGGAGATTTTAAAGTCCAGGGTGAGAATTCTGTTCTGGTGGGTGCCATCCCAATCTGTGGCAGTGGGGATGGAACTGGATGATATTTCAGGTCCCGTCCCAATCCAAACCACTCTGTGACTCTGTGATTCTATGATGGGACCCCACATTCAGCTCTGGTATTTTTTTCACAGATTCTCCAGACTCTACATTTGCTTCAGCTTGAAATCTGAGGCTGTGCAGCTGTGACATGATTGCACCAAGTACAACCTCCCACAGCCTCCATGGAGCTCATTAGCTCAGCTCAGCTGGGTCTCTTCAGTGCAGATTCCCATCTGCCTGGAAAACCCCATGAAGATGCCTCCAAAATAGGCTCTGCTCCTTTATTTCCCTTCTCCCCTTTACTTTTCCTTTCCTTCTCTTCTTCTCTACACCACAGGTTTTTCACTTAACTGAAAAAAAAGCTGCCAGACACCTGCTTTGGCGTGAAGGTCTTCTTGAAACAAAACCCCTTGAAATTGGCCCAAATCCTGCAGGCAAGAGCAGTGCTCCCTTCTTTGAAGGCACTCAGCCCAAAGGAAGGTGGGCAAGGAGAGCCCACATGGGAACAGTCAATATTTTAAGTGGATTCAAAATAGCAGAACATTTGTTTTTTTTGTGCTCTTTCATTTGTAAAAAAGATAGGAATGCCCCTTTTCTGCTTTACTGGTTAGAATTTTATCTTCTGGTTTTGCCACTTATTAACTTTCCACTTATTAGGCTGCTTGTGAGATTTTTCATTGCAAGGGTTTTTTATTATTATTTAAAAGATTGAGGGGGGTGTAGTTTTCATTGTCACATTAAACATACTGAATAAATAGAGTCCCTGAAACAGGAGATTTTATCTGGGAAGCTCAGATGAAATTCCATGGCTGCCTGGCAGTTGTTCAGGTGAGCCCTCTCTGCCAGACTACAATAGCAAAGGATATTCTTCCTTCCCTTTACCTCCTCTTCATTATGCATGGGAGGGAAGGGAGTGGGAGCAAAGCAGGGTCATCTTGGCATTGCATTTATTCCACTGCAATGACTTCACTGAGCACAAGTAACAAAGCATTCCCTGTGAGCACAACTCAGCACTGAGATTACACCAGGGGCATAATGCTGTGCTCCAGGATGCAGCCACTTGCTAAGTCAGCTAATTTCCTTCCCTTGTCCTCACTCTGCAGAAGAGCATGTAAGAAGTGAATTGAGATTATGCAGTTTCCTACCCAGAAGTCTTCATTGCTGCTGGCATCAGCTGAGAGAGCCTAAAGTTAATGTGCCCGAGCAGCAGGGCAGCTCTCTAAAGGACGTGCTCTGTTCTCTGGGGCAGAAGTTGAATCCAAAGGTGAAAAGCAGATTCAGACTTGTCTGTCAGTGCAGCTTCATGTGGTTCATGATGAAAGCAACCACGTTGCTTTCAGGAAGAACTGAACTGTGGAGGACTGTGGGTGGTCGGGGCAGAGTGGGGGTGATGCACTCAGCACATCCTGAGGGCACGGAAAGGAGTCTGGCATGCCATGGAAATCATCAGGTCTGGGATAAGGGAATCAGTGAGAGGGATTAAATACAGGGTGTGTCAGGGCATGGGAATGGCTCAGGGTTACACTTACTCAGCATCTCTGTAGCTGCTGTGCTCGACTCCAGGAAGAGATGGAGCTCCAGGTGCAATGGCAGAGAGGTGGGAGGTAAAGCTCAGGCACTCACCAGCCCTGGAGCAGGCTGTCCAGGGAAGCAGGGAGACAGCATCCCTGGAGGTGTTCAAAAGGTTCTTAGAGGTGATGGATCTGGCTCTATTATTGGTTGAACTCAATGATCTTAGAGAGCTTTTCCAAACTCAGTTATTCTATTCTATTCTATTCTATTCTATTCTATTCTATTCTATTCTATTCACATCCATAATGTTGCACACAGATCTCTTATTATTCAGAACATGTCAGGGCCTCAAAACAAGGTACATGGTACTGATTCTTCCCTCAAGGCCCCCTCCCTGACAGTGCTAAATGGCTTCCACATGAAAGAAAACATGGTTTTGCCAGACTCCCAACCCTTTCCTTTTGTGTTTTGCCAAAACCCACAATGGCACAGTCCAAAGGATGGGAACTGAACTGGATCCACGACCTGTACCTGGATTCAACAAAATGTGAAATAATTTGGATGAGAAATAATATCTGTCTGATGGATAACAAAGAGTGTCATCAGAGGAATGAGATGGTGGTAGAGACAGGGAAGGGTTTCAAACATTTTGCTTCCTGACTCTCATCTCTCACAGAACACGCTTTGGTTGCTTTCTTAACAGGAACTGGCAAAGCTCAACTCATTAATGCCTTAGTTGGGATTGTAATCCAAACATTCACTATAATATGTAGGACTGGAGCCAGAGGAGGCCACAAAGGTGATTGGAGTGATGGAACACCTTCTCTGTGAGGACAGAGTTGGGGTTGTTCAGGCTGGAGGAGGAAAGGCTCCAGGGAGACCCAGAGCAACTTTCAGTTCCCACAGAGGCCTTGGACAGATGGGGACAGACATTGTACCAGGGAACGTAGTGACAGAACAAGGGATAATGGTTTTATATTGAAGGAGAGTTGATTTAAATTAGATATAAGGAAGAAGTTTTTTACAATGACGATGGTGAAACAATGGTGAAATGGATGGCACAGGTTGCTCAGAGAAGGTGTGAATGCCCCATCCTTGGAAGTGATCAAGGCCAGGCTGGAGAGGGCTCTGAGCAACCTGAGGTAGTTGAAAGTGCCTCATTTGGTCTTTGCTCCACGTCTGTTATTCAGCAGGGACATCCCTCTGCAGCTGGGACACGAATCTGCAAACTCCTCTGCAGCTGCTTGGGGCAGTTCTGTCACTCTTGAGCCATGCTGACCTTTTCACTCCTGGATGTATTCTGAAGATGTTTACATCACATTTTGTTTTAATTCAGTGCTCAGACAGAGTGGGAGACAGTTCTGAGGAAGAGACACTTTGTGACAATACTATTATAATTTTACTTGTGCACATTTTCCCCTTCTGCTAGATTGGTTTTCACTCCAGCTATATTTCTTTGAATGTGACAGATTTGTTTTTTCTCCATGTTTTCTTTTTGGTCCTATCTTCTGTTTAAATGCGAGGTCATCAATAATTTTCGATGAAATGCATTTGCTGTAACACTTCAGGATAACACGGTTTGAATATTTTGATTGATTTACATCTATAAAAAACAAACTGAATCAGCTGTTTGTCTGTAGAATCCTTTGTTTTCTTTAAAGGTACGAGCCTTGTGCCTCATTAGTCTTCCCGAGCTTTCCTTTTGGTACCTGTTGTGCTTCACACATTTTTATAAGCTGTCTGCCGCTAATAAATGAAATTATACTTCAGCTGTAAAGTGTTCCCATAAGCAATCAAAGAAATGCTGCCTTGTAGTCTCTGAGAATAAGCACCATCAGTACCATTGTCACATCATCAGGACGTAGCTCAGCCTGGTTATTAGTTTTGTGCCACTCTGACAGCTTGGGTGGTGCAGCATCTCTCAAAAACCAGTGCTGGAGGAATCAAAGAATAGAGGATCAACACATACCAGCCTAAGGTGTTTGGCACTGCAATATTTTGGCTGATTTTTAGAAGGGTAGTTTGGTTTTGCATAAGCTCTTGACTGATTATTTTCAAGGATCAGAAGCCAAAATTAAATGAATTAGAAGAGGAAATCACACATGGGTTTCTTATCATGACTGGGAGCTATCAGTGTGAGTTAACAGGTCTGTGACAGCATCTTCAGGGAGCTCCAGGGAAGTTCACCCAAACCTCCTGTAGGATCCACAGGCAGGCAGAAACTTGTTTGCTTTTGCACTCATTTCTTATTAAAAAGAGAGAGAACTGAAAGGATTTTGTTTTTTCCTGGGACATCCTCATGTCAAATAGAGGATGAACGAGGCTGTGCACATGTCCTGGTGGGCTCATTTCTTGCACTTATGATACAAACCAGAGGAATAAGATGGGCCAGCTCGTGACATACAACATCATTTTATTTCAAATGAAAGCTGGCTGACAGCTCTCTGTTTATCTGGTGCTGATGGCAATTTTGAATTCCTGTGGGTTTTGTGCAACTCTCCCAAGCTCATGGCAACATTCACTAACAAAGTTTGGGGTCTGGCACCCTTTGCTTCCAATACCTTCCTTGAGCTTGCACATCCAATGCTGTAGTGTACAGAGAGGCATCTGCTGTTAGCGTGGAATTGTTTAGGTTGGAAAATACCTCCACTCAAACCATTGACCCAACTCTTCCAGGTCCACCACAAACCCATGTCCTGAAGCGCCACATTCACACATTTTTTTGAACATTTCCAGGGGCAGTGATTCCACCACTTCCCTGGGCAGCCTGTTCCAATCCTTGACAACACTTTCAATGCGGTAATTTTTCTTATTTTTTTTTAATATCCAACCTAAACCTCCTCTGGTGCAACTTGAAGCCATTTCTTCTTGCCTTACCACCTATTCCTCTTGTCCTTTCCATGTTCCAGTCCCTGCAGCTGTGAGGGTGAGATGTCCGTGACAGACACATTCCAGCTCAGAGCTGAGGGCACCACTGGCTCTGAGTGGAATCAGCCCAGTGAGACCCACAAAGCAGAACACCAGGTAAGGACAGAGCAAGGATACTGCTTGGGGCAAGACTAAGCACAGCACAAAGTTGTCTTTAATATTTCAATAATTTCTCAGCTTTTCATTCACTTCAGCTGGGTGATCCTTAATTACAAACATTTTTTTTGGCCTTTTTTTTCTTTTTAAATGGGGATGAGGCAGAGAGGAAATCAGCATTCAGACCTCCTCCCTACTTACATGCACATCGCATTGCAAAAATGAACATTGTGTCTGGTTCAGTTGGATCAACTTTGTAGGCAGATTATTTAGTAATTAAACCAGAGATATATCTCAGAGGCAAAAGTGAAAATCCCACTGACTCCAGTTTGCTCCTTTTGTAACCCATACTAGGAAGCAGTAAAGCATCAGAAAACTCTCATTATTTATGTGTATTTATATATGTATATATATATGTATATGTATGGAAAGCAGACAGCAATTCCTTCATTTCCCCACTCTCCCTTTCTGCTGGGAAGCCTATTTACAAACACACAGTCAAAATCCTGTTCTGAAATGGGTGATTGTGTTCATTGTTCCAGAACACATAATAGCAGAGGCAAACAGGAATGCTGAGGCAGTAATAGCTTAAGTTGTTCAAACAGAAGGAACAGGGAAAGCAGCAAATAATTGTCACAACCTAAAGGCTGCAGAGTCCCTGAAATCATCAAATCTTTCTCTCTGTGAGTCTTACACACTTGTTGAGCTGCTGTAATGTCTTGGCTATGTCATCAGGATCTGAGATTTTGCCACAGTTCCTAATACCTGGTCTAGATGCTCCTAAATTCTGCAGCAAAATTCATCAAATACTGGTTTTGTGGTGATTGAGTTTTCTGGGGCCACAGACTTCCAAAATCAGAGTTCTCTCCATGTGTACAGTGGTCAGCCAGGGTCATCTCTTGGATTCCTTTTGGGAAAGAACATCCAAGGCTTGGTGAACTGGCTTCAGGGATCAGGTATTTACTATGTCCCTCCTGCAGGGACTGTGACAAGCCTGGACAGGGTGTGAAGGCCAGGCAGAACAAGCAAATACCATTTCTTGCAGGGCTAAGACACAAATGGATGATGATACCTCCTCCCAGCAGCCCCTGGGCTGGAAGTCAAACCTCAATATTGTCTGCAAAGGACAAACATTTGTCCCAGCCTCCTCAAGACAACATCCATAGCCCTTTATTGTTTTGTCCAGCCTGGATCCCTGGAGAGCACAGTCTCCCACAGGTCCTCCCCACACCAGACCTGCCAGGATAGTTCAGGTGCCTCCAAGACATCTCAAGGTGTCAGAGGAGCCCTTTTTTTCTTCCTTATCATTTTTCCTCGTCATTTTGTTTTCCCCATATCAGTGGAACAAGCTCAGGTCTCTCAAGCTACCTGGTCAAACCCACTCTCACATTTTGGCTTCCTGGAGTTATTCAGAGTTTTCTACACAAAGGAAAACCATCAGGATAGGAATTTTGTGCTGACCCATCTGCCCCAGCAGAGCAATTAAAACCAGGATAGTGAATGAGCAATATTATTTTAAAAACACAGCCCAACCTCAGATATGAAACAGTGCCAAGAATGGACTCGTCAAACACTATTAGTTTTCCATTTTATTTTTCAATAAAAAAGAAAAAGAAAGAGTGTTTACAAGCAAGGAATTCTGTTCTAAAGTCAAAATACTCTCTCTGATTATACTCAGGGACCAAGCAATTAACAATGATCAAAGAGGGTAATTGTCATTAAAAAGTTAATAGGAATAAAAATATTACTATATTAATTTTTTGGCCTTTTTTTCCCCTCCAGAAATAAAACCATAATTTGTCAGCATTTGAAAATATAATCCTCATCAATGATTGCCTTTCTTTGAGGGCAGAAAAAAAAAAAAAAAAAGTAATAAGGAAAATTCTTCAATTAATCCCATTTTTGCCAAAACATAGCTTATTGGGTCAGATTTACAGATTGCACAAGGTGGTTAGTTCAATTACAGCAGGGAAAGAGTAATTCTGAGAACTAATTAAATATGCTGGTATGCAGGTGGTTAATTGGATTAATAATTACCTTGCATATGTAAAAAAAGGTTTTATGTTTGCACAGGCAATTTTTTATCAGGATTCTCCGGGGATAAAAAAGAAATCATGCTAATAAATGATTGTTTCAAATGGTAAAATGATTTTGCCTTGGTTTTGACTAAACTTTAGACGAAAAAGCTTTCTGCTCCCATCAGAAGGTAATTTAAATTAAAAAAATAGATTTCACTTTCTTTTTTTTTTCTGTACACTCACCTAGAGCCACTCTAGGGGAGAGAGAAAAGCAAAGCATGTTGTAATCTGCAGAAATCAGAAGACAATGGAAAAATCTGTTTTTAAGCATTTTTGGGGGGTGGGAACAAATTGCCATGGCAACTCTCTAAACGGATATGTCTTCAAGGAAATCATGCTGTTCTCTTGAAAAGTGAGATGCATAATACAGCGAGCACTTGAAAGTTATCTTTGGAAGGCATGTGTACAGGAAAATCAGAAATATTTTATAAATTCAAACTTATGAAACATTCATGCTGATTCACTAATGTTTCACACGGCAATTATTCCACCCCAAGGCAGGAGCTGAATAACCTTGCCATGTATATGTGCATTTTTAAGAGTGTTTTGTGGCTGGGCTGATCTGATCTATCAGCACCTTCCCTCTGCTTTGCGAGCACTCAGAGTTCCTTGCCATCAATATATATGTTGCTGCTAACTCAGATGGTTGTTAAATCAGAGCCTGAAATATTTAACCTGTTTCTTAAACCCTTTCTTTTCCTGACAGGCTGTGTCAGTCAACATTTCCTTACCAGCAGCATCAGTGACATCAGTGTGCTGCAGAGTGGGATGAGAGGGGAGGATTTGACCTAATAACTTTTCTTGGAAAAGCTGTTCCTCCTATTTTAAACCAGTCAGATGGTTTGAGGCATCTGGTCACACTCAAAATTATATTTTGCTCACAGAATTGAAGGATTCTCATCCTGGCAGAACAACTCAAGAGCCTTACCTCAAAACTGGGGCTAAATGATCTTTGAGGTGCCTTCCAACCCTAACTGTTCTATGATTCCCTGCCCCTGTTAAAAACAAGAGGAGGATTTTCTTTGCCATGGGTTCTTTAGCTCCTAAGATTCTGGCCCAAAAGAGTAATACAATAAATAGGACATTAACTAATATAAAGTGAAAAGCAAATCATGGCATTTTTTTGCATCCTTGAGATGGAGCTGCTTTTGTGCTTCTTGGCTCCTTCTGACAACTCCTGGGCCTTTCTTCCACAAGGATGAACCATTTTAATTAATGCAACCCAAACAATTTGCTTCATATAAACCAGATAGAATAACAAAATCTGTCCTGACTGAAACCAAAATCAGCATCTTGCCCACAGGCACGTGCACCAGTTTAAGTGAGGTAATTGAAAAATGTCACCTCAGACTCACATCTTAAGTAGAGGAGCTCTGAGGGTGGCAGTCACATTGCCAGGCCTGGATGCTTAAATTTAAGGTGTCAGAACAACTATCACGTCTAAAAGGCAGCAAATGGATGGAACAATTCACTAATGTGTCCCTGAGGGTCTTCTCCACATGTCACTCTCCTGTACCCCGGGGAGCTGAGGCAGAGACCTCTGTGCCAAGTCAGGGCAATTAGTCGTGGTTCCAAATACGAGGAGCAGATTGTGAACAAGTCACTGATTTTCCCTCCCACGTGTCTCTGCCTGGTATCCTTCAGTGACTCAGTTGTCTGTTCAGCAGTTGTTCTTGGGAGGAGAACGATCACAGCAGCCAGAAGAAGGAATCCCATTTGGCAGGTGGATCACTTGGTGGGAATGGCTGGGACTGAGAGGGCTGGCTGCAGAATAGGGACACAGCTCATCTTGGCTAAGCTCTCTCCTGATGTATTTTTTTTAACAGAAGAAAGTAAATATTTTGACAATTTCGAGCACAAGCTGGCCCTCAGGAGACATTGAAGTAGAAAAAATTACTGCTGATGACAGACAAAAAGACCAGAATACCTATCAGGGGTAATAATTGCTGTATCTGAGGAATGCTTAAAGCCAGATCCAGAATTTACAGCTTGAATAAGGGCTTAGAAAGGAATCTGGTTGAAAACTCATCATCCAATGCTGTGAAATATCCCTATGGTCTATTTGGGTCAACTGTCCCAGCTTTGCTCCCTCTCAATTTCCTTTGTGAACCTGGCAGAGCATGAGAGAGGTGGGAAAAAAAAATCCTTGACTTAGGATAAACTTAGCAAAAACCCAAACCATCAGTGTGTCATCAACACCATTCCCATCCTGAATCTAAAACACAGCACTGGAAGAGCTGCTGAGAAGAAATTACCTCTGCCTGAGCTGAAAATAGGACAGTGATGTCAAAAGGTCTCTTCCAACCCAAACTATTCTGTGGTTCTGTGATTTTTCTTGTGTCTGGGGGAGGTTGAGGTTGTTGCTTAAAGCTGTGGAGCAGCAAAGCCAGGCCTAGGTCAGGGCAGCCCCCTGCTGCTCCTCCTGCCGTATCTCAGGACGATGCTCTCTAAGCAGATTTCACTTGCTGTTGTCACGCTCCGAGCTGGTCAGGAGCTGTGCAGCTGATCTGGCACTGCCTGCTCCCAGCAGAGCCTGTCACCTTCTGCCACCCCTCTCAGGTGGGGCTGTCCAAGGCTGCAATGACCCTGCATGCAGTGCTGGCCCTGGGTTGTGGCCCCACGGCACTGCTGAGGTCCCTCCAGCCATGGGGATTCTCTCTGTGCCTGTGTGAGAACAGCAAAAAACACCCTGGATGAGGGAGGGAGATGCTCTGGGTGCTCTGGACCATTCAGATGGACTTTGGTTTCCTTTTACCTGGTCCCAGGTGACACCTCCATCAAGGGTAATGCTTTTAGAGCTTCTTCCAGCAAGAGGGTATCAGCTCCAAGGGACAACTTTCAGATGGGTTTACATGAACAAACGTCTCACCCTACTCGTGTTTAACAGGAAAGAAATCAGCAGGATTCAGAAAGTTTGCCGTATCCTTGAGATTTTTTTTTAAGTTATAGCATTTACAAGATGAAAAGCTCATTTGAACCTGCACACCATTTTCCTCGACAAAAACATGGGGTTTGTATACATGCTAAAGGAGTGTTAAAAATATTCCCCAGGAAGTCCTCCAACATATATTTTAGGAGTTTTCTAGGATAGCAAGGACAGGGCAAATCTGTGTCAGTAATCCTGGCAGAGGCAAGGCAGAGATAAAGGTGTTAAATGGCCAAAGAAATTGTATAATTCAGTGGCGTTTCTTCTGATAAAGCAGTGTTTAATCTGACAGCCACAGGAACTGGGGTGTGACATGAGCATGAGGCCAGAAAATGTAAAATGAAGTAATCACCCTGTAAAAGAAAATACTTTGAATAACACATGATGCTGGAAATCTTCAGTGCAGCATCAGATTCTGTTCAGTGCCTCATCCCAGCCTTTTGCCTTTAATTTAAATATTAGAGAGAGAATTTAGGGCAAAAAATGTTTCAACAGTGCCTGGAGCAGCGTGAATGTTCTTACTAGAGAACCTCATCATCAGCCTCAAGAGTTACAGAATTTGATGTGACACGTTTTTAATGGGGATTATTTAAAAATGATAGGAGAGGAAAGTTGAGGGGAGGTGAAAGGTTTTCTGTTGGTCAATATCATGAATGGGATGAAAATAGACCAAGAGTTTTTCAAAAAGGGCCCTGGTTTAAAACAAGAGTCACAGGAGGGGAGCCTCTAAGACAGTCAAAGGAAAGACAATATCTTGTAATGTGGGGAAAGGGGATTTTGATCTTACAGATACTTGAAAATAAATTATTTTGCAGCAAATAAAAGCAAGGCAAGGTCATAAGTGCAATACTCAAAACCCAGGTGTTTTAAGTTTAATTTCTGAAAATGCATCTGGAATAACTGAACACCATCCTCCAGTTGTCCCACTGAAAGTGTCCCAGGAGCAACCTTTAGCACAAATAAGAGGAGGCTTGATAAGCAGGACATCATACTAGCATTAATGTATCTTTATCGTTATTCCACAAGGGCCAAGTTGAAGCAGAGAGAAGAACATAGTAAATAAAAATAATAAAGACAGGCTGAGGCTCCATTTTGAGCTGGATTTCTTTTATCTAACATTAGCCATCTGAAAATGAGGCATCTGGCTTAGTGCAGACATCTGGACTCTCTCAATAGTCAGAAGAAAGAAGCAGCTCCAGAGGTGATCCATCACAGCTCTTTACAGAGCAGGAATTGCCCTGGGAAGCTCCACCAGCTGCAGAAGGAACCTGGATAACAAGCTTAGCATGGAGACTCACCTGTTCACTGGCAGGAGCCAGCCAAAAAAAATCCCATCCTTGCTTGCTGTGATTAAAAGAGGTCATGGGTGATATTGTTCCAATGCATGATCTGCCCAAAGCTGAAATAATGTGATTATTGTTGACCACAGACAAGGAGATGGAGAGTTATTACAGAATAGGTGAAAGTCAGAAAGGTGACAGCATCAGATTCGCTCATACTAAAGGTGATCCTACCTTTTCATTCCAATCCTAAGATTCCCAATGTCCTAGGAGGGACAGAACTCCCACATCTGGTGCCTAAACCCCAACATCTGTGTCCTCAGCTGAATTCCCTGCCCTTACTGAGGAGCTGGCACTGAAACCCTCAGGAAAACTCTTCATCCCTACTGAGCAGTGGGAGAGAGGGAGAGAAGGAAGGAAGATTTGTGGGTGTTCTGTGTGCATCTAATCCTGTTTGATGGCAAAGGGTG